>CAUVYP010000930.1:30000-257500 GCA_963556195.1 Sepiola atlantica | reverse complement strand
CTCAGCTCGAGACCACTGCCTTAAACCGCCAAGGTTGGCGAACCGTCATCCGGAACATCATCAGTGCAGCTGAGGAGAGGAGAAACACCCGATGGAGGGAGAAGCGATCACGCAGGGCACAAAAGACAAGAGTCGCCCCATCACATGCTCACTGTTAAAAAAACAGAAAGATGAGAAAAAAGAAAAATAAAGACTACACAGCCTGTTGCAGCCCTGGGTACGATTCTGACCAAGACCACAACGCGCATCCCCCATGATCTCCCGAGATCGATGGAGCCAACAACATATACTGTAAAATATATTTTAAAAAATGATTAATAAATTTCATTTATTGATATAAATTAACGCGTCTGTTAACTGGTTTCTCAAATTTTCAAATATATATATATATATATATTTATCTTCCTCCCACAAGGTAAGATGTGACACAAGGTCGGGAAAGTGGGATTTGAAAAGCCACCGCCCGAGAAGGTGAGCACTCCGGCCATTTAAAAATTGCCTGGGCAGCCCCGTCGGCATTCCCCGGTAGGGGCGCCTCAGGCAGTAAGCAATAAAGTTACTCCTTCCCAAAGAGAGGAGGTAAAGCCTGGGAGGGTGGACCTCCTAGAACTGCACATGTGTGTATGTATATACATATATCTATGTGCATATATATACATATATATATGCATGTATATACATATATATACATATATATCTTCAAAGTGTTCTTTCCACCGGGCCAAGATTTCTCCTCTATTTTTGAGAATTCGAGAGCCGTCCCTGCTTCGCAAAGGTGTTTAAACCTTGAGTGCTGGGACCATAGAGAATGTTGGTTGCACTAAAGAAATTCTTCATGTCGTTTTTATCAACATAAAGTTCGTCCACCAGTTGTTTTTAATGGCTCTTGTAGATGTTTGTACTTTGGCTTTTAATTCTCTATGCTTTTTTCTTTTTGGCTTCTGTGTTTGGTTCGTTAAGATATGATGCGAGCGCTTTCCTTGTTTGCTCGATTAGCTCTTTTATTTCTTGGTTATTTTCGTCGAACCAATCTTGATTCTTGTGTTTCTTCAAACCAATCGAGTCTTCACAGGCGTCTAAAATGGCGAACTTCATTTTTTGCCAATGTTCTTCAGCCCTGGTGGGGTATTGGTCCGGCAGATGCTGAAGAAGTGATTGTTGTATCTGAAGCCGCCTCGTCGGATCCTGCAGCAAGTTAGTGTTGAATCTGAGCCTCTTTGGTGTATTGTGGTTTTTCCTCCTACACTGCAGTTTGATTCTCATTATTGAGAAAACTAAACGATGGTCTGTCCAGCAGTCCTCGGTGAGTGGGGCAGTTTTTGTAATTAGAACATCTCTCCTATCACGTGCGCGAACAATAACATAGTTTATAAGATGCCAATGTTTTGATCGCGGGTATTGCCAAGTGGTCTTGTATTTGTCTCTTTGTCTGAAAAGCGTGTTAGTGACAATGAGATTGTATTCAGCACACTTTGAAAGTAGAAGTGTTCCATCGGGTTTATTTTACCCACGCCCTCTTTACCAATGGTTCCCCTCCAAATTTGAGAATCCCTACCAGCTCTCGCATTAAAATCACCAAGAAGAATGATTTTATCTTCAGTCGGGATGGCAGAATGTAGTATGTCAAGGTCTTGGTAGAATGTCTCCTTGGTTTGTTCATCGGAACCAAGGGTGGGAGCATATGCGCTGATTACTGTGGCATAGGAACCTTCCCCTGTTTGTACTCTAAGGGTCATAAGGCGTTCATTTATGCCGACAGGTAATTCACGGAGTCTCAGCATCAAAGTGTTTTTTATAGCGAAAGCGACCCCGTTTAGTCGCGGTTTGTCAAGTTCGTAGCCCTTCCAGAAAATAGTGTAGTCACCACCTTCTTCACGCAGATGACCTTCACCTGGCAGGCGGGTTTCTGAAAGCGCTGCAATATCGATGTTGAGTCTCTGAAGCTCTCGTGCAACAAGAGCGGTTCTTATTTCGGGTCTTGAAAAGTTTAAGTCTAGTAGGTACGGACATTCCATGATGTCATTTTTAATTTTAATTCATTGTTTCGACCGCAATTAAGGTGAAACCCCCTGAAAGCGGTTTTCCAGGTGGGTTAAGATGAAGCAAACTATTTTTAGTGCACCTTTTCTAGCCCCCTTCCTATTTACGGTGAGCAGATTGGATCCTAGAAAGGGCTGCTCAGTCACAGATGCCACTGCCGAATCACTCTCTTGCTCCGGATCCAAGAGTGAAGCGACTGAACTAAACACTTTGAAGATCTTTTAAACCGACACCCAATCGTTGACGACAATGCGATACATCAAATACCGTGGACGATTCACTGAACAGAATCCCCTCTCTTGAAGAGGCCAAGATTGCCGTCCTTGCTTTGAAAAATAATAAGGCTGCCGGTATGGACAACATCCCTGCCGAAATCTATAAATATGGTGGACAACTCCTGCATTTACAACTGCATCAACTTATTGTCAAAATATGGGTACAGGAGGAAATACCAACTGACTTAAGGGATGGCCTAATTACAACAATCTTCAAGAAGAAAGGTGAGAAAACTGACTGTGGAAATTATAGAGGTATCACACTACTATCAATAGCTGGAAAAATCCTGGCTCATATCTTAACCAAGAGACTAACACCTCTTGCTGAGTCTGTCTTACCCGAGTCACAATGTGGTTTTCGACCGGCTCGTGGCACCAGTGACATGATATTCAGTCTGAGGCAGCTTCAGGAAAAATGCCGAGAGCAACAACAACCTTTATATATGGCTTTCATCGATTTAACAAAAGCCTTCGATAGTGTAAGCCGTGAGCTTCTCTGGAAAAGGCTATCGAAGGCTGGTTGTCCAGAGAAGTTCATCAGAATGATGAAACTTCTTCACGACGATATATCTGCAACGGTAATCGCAAATGGCTGCTCTACGGATCCATTCAAAGTAAGATCTGGGGTCAAACAGGGATGTGTACCTGCATCAACTTTGTTCTCAATCTTTATTGCGGCTATACTGCCCCTGTTGGATGGTCAACTTCCACCTGGTATATACATAAACTACAGAATGGATCGTGGAGTTTACAACATAAGATGTCTGAAGGCCAGAACTAAAACAAATGTTGATTCTCTTATTGAATTTTAATATGCGGATGATAATGCAGTTTGTGCTCTGACTGAAGAGGACCTACAAGCCACGATTAATGCCTTTGCCAGTGCATACTCAAAATTAGGATTAAACAATAACATTAAAGAAAACTGAGGTGTTATTCCAGCCCTCATCTCAAGATAACTGCAGAAACCCTCCTAATATCCAGCTGGGCGGAGAATCGCTGCAAAACGTAGATCGCTTTGCATATTTGGGCAGCCACCTTGCCTCTAATGCCACCATTGACGATGAAATCCAGTATCGCATTAGATGTGCAAGTGCTGCTTTCGGTAGACTTCATTCCAGAGTCTTTGATAATAAAGATTTAAGGCTGGATACCAAAATCATAGTATATCGGGCCATTGTCCTACCCACTTTCTTATATGCGTCGAAGACCTGAACGACATACCATCGACATATCAAAGCACTCGAAAAACTGCATCAAAGACTCTTACGAAATTTTTTTTAAATCACCTGACAAGATCGTCGGACCAGCACCAGTGTACTGGAAGAGTCTGGTTGATCTAGTGTAGAGGCTTTGATTGTTAGGAGTCGTTTGAGATGGGCTGGTCACGTTGTAAGGTTGAGCGACCAGTCCTATCCAAATAAAATATTCTACTCTGAACTAAATGTGGGAGCTAGGAGGGTTGGAAGACCGAAGAAACGGTACAGGGACTGTGTGAAGGAGGACATGAGGAGATGCGGAATTGATTCCACAACATGGGAAGCGAGAGCACTCGAAAGAACAGAGTGGAGGAATGAAGTGGGAGGTGGTGTGGATAGGTTTGAGGGTGAACGGCGTCGTCATGCGGAAGACCTGAGAACAGCAAGAATAGTACGCCGCGAAAACCAACCACGTGCACAATTACCAAACAATAACGCATGCCCGAAATATGACAGAATATGTGGATCGCGCATTCGACTGTTTTCTCAAATGAGAACCCACAATTGAAACCCTGGAAACCCGCATACTCGATTCGAGTGACGGCCATGATATGACATATATATATATATATATATATATATATATATATATATATATATATACATATATATATATATATATATTGTGTATATAAACTAAAGTGTTAATCTCAATATTAGACCTTACAAACATACGAATATATTATTTTAAAGAAATTCTAAATCGTAATATTTTCCGAAAAGAAAACAAGTTCTCGTATGAAGCAAAATTTGTTTTAAAACAATAACAGTTGTTTCCTCGTAGCCAAACACATGGGGCATTGAGAATAGTTACGTCCGGATCTTCTACAATAAAGAAAACAAGTTATATATATATATATATATGTATATATATATATATATGATAGGTAGTTTGCTTAAAGCATTGTGTGTAATACGTATATAGATATATTTTGGTGATTGCTGAAGTGAAACAGATGAACAAATAGTGAAAGAGGGAAAGGACACTGCTTCAACGCTTGAGTCAGAATGCATCTAATTGAAAGTAGGATAGGCGATCATGACCACCGACATCCTCTACTCCCAACATTTTTGAAACCATTGTTTCTAATTTGTTAAAATTGTGTCACAATCTTTTAGCAAATTAGTCATTTAAAGTGTAGTATCTGTTTTCTCCTCGCTCATAAGAGGAGAAATGCTAATCAGTGGTACTCTATCTTTTTAAATTATTTTTTAATAAAACTAAGTAGGTTCGTATGATGTAAGAATGTGCAATTAAGAATTAAAAATATTAAGAATTGAATTTGTTTAATTAAATTACTTTAAATTAATTTCCTATTATTTTGGGTTGTATTTTCATAATTTTTATATAAATTGTGGGTCACGTATTAAAATGACTTACTTCTAAAATACGAGCACATTAGTTCTTTCCTCGTCAAGTAGGGCCACTTAATGGCTTTTTATCTGACCTTGACGTCCCCCACACATGAAACCACTTATCTAACGTTTCCTGTGACAATCTACTGGGAGCGTCATATTACTAAACGAAAAAGCATTTGAAAACACACACATCAGAATCATAACAAGTGTACTAGCTTAAGAGCCTTTGGTCCTTGAAAGTGTTTTTTAGCTTTTAAACTGTCGTACAGAATGTAAGGTCAATTCCTATTTCAGTCACAAAAACTATTTTAAGTTAAATGGGTTTCGCTTATTTTTGTATTATTCCGACTTATTTTTATTTAAATCATATTCTAGTAAAAAACATGAAAAACAGTTTTAGCGTTCCATTTTAGTCTAACGAACAATATAAGCAATCGTTTATACTTTTCACGTCAAGGAGAGTACTTCCGTCAGCCTCCTCAAGGGTTTACTTCCGACAGCCTCGTAACTCTCGCTTCCTTTATTTTGTCCTTTAGTCCCCTCATTCCATGAGCGATGTTTCTGACAAGAAGAGAAGAATTGCTGTTTTCTGAGTCGGAATCTATCAGTTTCACACTTATTGTTGGCTAGTTTTGTTTACCCTAAAGTTGTATTTCTATTGCTTCTTACATCAAGTGGCATCATGTCTTGTCTGCAGCGATTTCCATAAAAAAATCATCGTTGGTATTTGACGTGTTGCTTTTTTTAAGAGAAAACATTTATCCAATAGTTTTATGAAAATGGACAGAATATTTGACCAATCTTCACTGATATATGTTTACTCTAATAAGACTATTTTTCATTTATATTTGTTTTTATGTTTATTTTATGTTTATTTTAGAGAATCGAGCTATTTGTAAATCTATACGGAGAGGTAAAAATCCGTAGACTCAGTAGGTTAAAATGACAAAATATTTCCCTTTGATTACTGGCCGTGTGGATATAGAGTTCGCCTTCATTTTCAATATTCAATGTCATTGTAGGTTCGAATCTCACCCTAGACGATTGTTGTTATTTCTATTGCGTTCCTGTTATTTCTTAGCCGATATCGATCATTATCATAAACCTGGATATTTCTTTTTAAAAAATGGATGACAATTAGTTAATAGTTGTTTATCTAATTGTGGCTATAAAATTAAAAAACGAAACAGATTAGAAAGGTACTTCAACTAACACACACACATAAAAACATATATATATATATATATATATATATATATATATATATATATATATATATATATATATATATATATGAAGTGGTGAACTAAAAGCGAACTTTTAGGAAAGGTAAACCCTATTGTGAAAAGTATACAGCTCAATATCCAGGATAGAGCAGATAGATAGTTTTGCCTTGTTTTTTTCCCTACAATTTTTATTTTACTTTTTCAAATTTTAAATCTTGGCCTTTGGCAACTTATCTATCCCAGCGATTTCCTCTGATAATAACATTTTGATCTTTGAAAAGCCTGGCTTAAGGAAAAATTTAATTTGAATAAATTGCCTTTTTGCGGAATATACCTTGCTCTGAGCAACTGAATAGAAATACGATTTGACTTTTACTTTTCTAATTCCTTTTCATCCTTCTACACACACACACACACACACATATATATATATATATATATATATATATATATATATATATATATATATATATATATATATATATATATATATACATATATATAAAGGTAAATGAAGGAAGAGAGATGAAGATGTACGGATGACAAATCTATTTCATCTTCGCTTGTTCAATGTAAAGTGTACTAGATAAAAACATGTTTATTTTTCTTTCCTTAAGCCGGGCTTTTCAAAGATTAAAATCTTATCATCAGAGGAATTACATAGATGGATATGTTGGCAGGGGAATAGCCAACATTCAAAATTTGAAAAAATATATGAAGTAATGGAAAGTAAGAGTGTGCCTGTAAAAAAGTTTATCGAAATATGGAGTATGTCCAGTTGGTGAATGTCCGTTGATAAAATGCCCGGTGAAGAAATATTTAAAGTTGGAAAAAGGGATTTTGTTCAAAATGACGTAAATCTAATAGAAAGATGTTTAGTTCAACCGTAGAAGGGAAGCACTTATTCGGATGTAATTTTGAGAATTAGGGCCATTTAAAATACTTCCGTGGACCGAGAATGAAGATAGTTTTTTAGGGGTTGAGTTTAAAATGTTGTGTATATTTATAAGCAGGCAGTAGGGAATTTCAGTAGTAACTTCGATCGAATCTAAGAAATGAGAGTGGGATTTCTGGTCGGTGACGAAGCCAGTAAAAAGTGGGGGAAGGATTGGAGATAAGGGGAGTGGATGAGGGTTTTTAGTTTAGTGGATTGACCTATGGATGATGCTGGGAGAAGGGTAGGGTAAAGGTTTGTTTAGTTACTGCTCATTCGCTAGTAAGCAACAAAATGATGCAAGGCCTGGGCTGGGTTCACTTAGGAGTTGGGGTGGTATTACAATAAGCTAAAAACAGTAACGTTTCAGGTCAGTATGTAAATAGTTAGGAAAGGGGGTATCCTCGTATTGAGACGGATTTTTATACAAAATTCTAGTATAAGGATTATCGGGTTGGGTTGAATATGTAACCGAAGTGATTACATGGTGTATTGAAATTATAGATATATTTTAAGGGGGGAAATGGGCAATTATAGGAGTAACCAGGGAGCGTAGTTTAATGGTGAGAGTAATGGAATTTATGAGAACAAGATTGCCGGTAGAGCGAAGCGTTTACAGGGTCGATGGATTGTATACAAAAGGGAGATGAGAAAAACAATGGATAGGTGTGTAAGGGGGTTGGCTAGTAATTGAAAAAAGGGAATAGGAATTAGAGTGTTGGAGTAGAGGCGATTAAGGATTCGTGGAGTGGAGGAGAATAATGTTAGTTCTCAATTTACATCAGATGTTATGGGTTAATAGAGTTATTAGGTGCACAGTGGAGCATACGCTATGTTATTGAGATGATTATTTGTAAGGTTGGAAAAGTTAAAAGTTAAAAAATTAACAAATCATAGAATTAATGAATTAGTCTAATGTTAGAGAAGACGCTAGTATGAGGGGTGTCAGAGGGAGTAATGAAATTTATGTATTTAAATTTTCGCTTGTGCCTTCTATTTGAGATAAGTTCGTTCTTAGAGTCAATAATATTTTTGCTTTTAGCTGATGTAGCTATCATAAATGTTTCTAATGTGCATACTTGGCAGAAAGCGAATCCTGGAGTGTAGGATTTGAACCTTTTTAATATTGACCAATGTGGACAGTATGGAGTGTTTTTTACTGTTAAAGCTTTTTATTAAATTGGATAGATAGGTTCCAGTTGCATTGTTATTATTGTGTTTGAGTAGATATTGTTTGAGATTCGAGTCTTGATGGGGAAGGCACTAGCCCCAATGTAAGTAAGTATTTTGTATGGGGTTGTTATTATAGTCATTTTGTGATTTATAGTATCGGGAGTAGTTTGGGTTTGTATGCTCAAGTTCTGGGTCAAAGTTAAGTTGGAATTGTTAGGTGGAGAAGACAAGAAAATTTGAGGGGTGAGATCAAGGTTATTGTTAGTTAGCGGTGGTTGTTGCTTAGTGCAAGAGGTGTTATTTAGGGTGTCGTTTGGTACAAGGAGTTGTGGATGTGGAGAGCTATAGGGTAAGTGAAGAGTTTGCATGTTAGTGTCAGTTCGCATAATGGCATTTTGGGGGAATTGTTTAACAGTACAAGTGTATATGACGTTACTTTGTATGCATGCATATATATATATATACCTTTTTTCTCGATCTGTTAAAATTACTGTAACATATATGTTATATATATATATATTTATAACATATTATATATATGTATATATATATATGTATATATATATATATATATATATTTATAAGTAAAGTAAATTTTTTCTACTGTTCATTAAGACATAATTGCTTAATAACCAAAACCTCTATACGCTAATTTGTTCCGCAATCCAATTGCCCTGCGTGTTACAGTTACGACTGTTTTTTTAAAGGCCACAATATTTATTTGACTAAGAAATAACGCTGTCGCCATATATTACATTTGGGGTTAAAAGTATCTTAGTTGGTTATTGTTGTGACCCTGTTAGGGGCCGAACTAAAGACACGGAAACACGGGCTTACAGGAACAAAGATATATTATTGAAGAAAACGAATATATATACAGGAAGTGGTATTCTGAACTGCCAGTATAGAACTGGGGTGGGAGAAGTCAGTGAGTGTGAATGCTTCTCGCATTTATTATGGATGAACGAGTCCATTTGTTCTTCGTACAGGTACGGCACCATAACAGTTATACAAATATTTCTTTGACTTGGAAATAACTCTGTACTCATATATTACATTCTGAGTTAAAAGTATATAGTGGGTTATACAAATATTTCTTTGACTCGGAAATAACTCTGTACTCATATATTACATTCTGAGTTAAAAGTATATAGTAGGTTATACAATTTTTTTATTTACAATATCAAATAAAGAAATATAGGATTGGATGTTAAATACCCGAACCGTTTAGTAAACAGCACGACAATTCTTTCACTATTCATGTCTTTATCCAGAATTTTGCAAAAATTATTTTATAACTTTTCTTAAAAGCTTTCTCTTAGTAAATTGCTTCTGACTAGAAGGATTTCTCTTTCCCTAACCGAACACCTAACAGATAACGTATAATATCAGAACAACAATTATGCATGTTTTATTAAGGAAAAAATGTCACAGTCCCGTTGTTCCTATTTACCTGTCTTCTCACGAGGGCAAAGTTAAACACTGTAATATATCGGGAGAATCCAGTTCCACAAAAGCAGAAAAAATGCACTTTGGATTGAAACAAAAATTTAAAAGATGCCTCAGTCTAGAAGAACCTCTCTTTCATTGGCCAGATACAGAAACTAGAAAGTGTATATTTTGGTGACTAAACTAGGAAATAACACAGTTGTCATATATTACATTTGGAGTTACTTTTATAAAAAAATTAAAATATTTTTACAATTATTTGTTTCGCAAAAGTTGATACTTAGATTTCTGGGATATAGAAATGTGAAAGAAATATGAAACTTTATTTAAGACTTTAAAATGTGTTCAGTGTTTTCTTAAATAAACTTGTGTTGCGAAAACACAAGACTTATGTTTTTAGACAAATACTTTTATTTAGACATATTTTAATTCACATTATTTTATATAAGTCACTAACATACAGTACTTTTTTTCATTAAACCGATACAATGAAACATGTCGTCATCTAGGAAGTAAGCCAATAACACTTGCATATTTACTCATTAAAAAAAGTTTTTTTCTTCAGATAGCATACGTAATACTAAATTGATTTTAACCGACAGACCATGTTATGCCCGCCACTGCCCGTCTATACCCTTTCTCTCGAGGAGAAATCTGTTTATACTGAGAAAACATGTTTAAATAACACAATATATATATATATATATATATATATATATATATATATATATGGGAAGAGAAGGATGAAGGTAATCCGACGTGATGGTAAAATGAAAAAGGAAAACCAAAAACTGGATGTTTTTTATGTGTACATCAACGTTTCGTCTTTATTTATAAGACTTCATCAGGATGATGATATAGGGAAAAGATATCATGCAAGCACAGATACATGTAGGGTAGACATGTTGGGAAGAAAAATAAAATAAAATGAAAAATAATGGCAGCGTCTTGCTGGACGTCCGTACTTGTTAGAGAATGAAAATTAGTGGGAGAAAAAGGGGAAGGGTGGAGGGAGCAAGGACTACTGTGGCTGGCGATGAGAGAAAGAGGTGGGGGATGAGCAGGGGTAAAATGGATGGCAGAGAGAGATTGGAGGAAGAGGGGGAGGGGGTGTTTGACTAGATGGCTGTGGTCGAGATTGAAGGGGAAGAGTGAGTTGGAATGTTTGTGTGTGGGGGGTGTATGCAGGGAAAATGGGGATGGGTAGAGAGGGAGGGGGGGCTGTGATTTTGGTGGATGGGCGAAAGTTATGGTCTTAGAGAGCGTTTGGAGAAAATGAGGGAATTTAAGAAGAGGTATGGGAGAAAATAGATGAGAGTGGGAAGAGGGAGGATTTGTCGTGATAGGGTGTGAAATATTTGAAATATTTGGAAAATGATAGCAATGAGTGAGGGATTGGAGTGGGTGGGGGAGGGGGTGATTAAAAGGGTGGGTGAGGAATATTTGAAATATTTGGAACATGAGAAAGTTTATTCAAGGCATAATCTCAACTACCACCACTCTCCCTAATGACCCCGTCTTACCCAAGAGATACATAGACACTCTTAAACACCTAGCTAACAACAACAACATACTCATATCACCATCTGACAAAGGAGGGGGCATAGTAATCATGGACAAAAATTCATATATCAAAAAAATATCTACTCTATTATCCGACGACAACACATACACTAAAACTGACCAAAAAACTATAGATAAAAACATAGAACATTTTAACAAATCTTTCAAACACCTAATCAAGAACAACAAAAAATGGGCATCAAACATTGAGTATCACCCTATCATTCCCACATTATACGGGCTCCCCAAAACCCACAAACCTGACACCCCCATGCGTCCAATTGTATCAAGCATAGGTAGCACCACACACAAAATCGCACGGGCCATAGCTAACATCCTCACTCCACTAATGGGTACCATCAGTCCCTCCCACATAAAAAATTCAGGCGACCTTCTTAGCAGAATAAAAAACATCAACGTAGAAAATAAAAATATACACAGCCTAGATGTAACTTCGCTCTACACTAACGTACCTGTAAAAAAATGCCTACACTTACTTCACACACATATAAAGAAAATAAAAACCGACCTACCTTTTCCCCCCAACACTTTTATAGAAATAATTAGACTCATCACTGACATAACATATTTCCAATTTAACGAAGTATTCTACAAACAAAAATTTGGACTCCCCATGGGCAACCCCCTTAGCGGTGTATTGGCCTGCCTCTTTTTAGAATTCTTAGAATCCGGTCCTTTCAAATATAGACTACCTCCTAACATCGAATACGTTAGATACATAGATGATATTTTAATTTTCCTCCCCACTGACACACAAATCATTCATGTTAAGGATAAACTCAACACAGTAGAACCCTCCATAAAATTCACCCATGAGACTGAAATAAACGGCTCTATTCCCTTCCTTGATACTCTTATAATTAAGTCCAACAATAAACTAGAATTTAAGGTACACCGCAAAAACACTCACAAAAATGACTACATACATTTCTACTCCCACCATCATAGCAAGATCAAAACAGGTATAATTATAGGCTTCTTCCTACGCGCCCTTAGAATATGTAGCCCCCCACACATAGATGAAGAAATAAAATACATTTTTAATTCCCTAAAAACATTGCAATACCCCACACATTTCATATTAAATGCCAAGAAAAAAGCCTTCCAAATATTCTCCAGAAACACCACACAAAAAAATCAAACCCCTAACACCTCTCTCATAGACAGACCCCTTCTCCTACCCACGCATTCCAATAACACATCCATATGCAACACGCTCAACAAACTAGGCATTCCAATAGTACAAACCACTTCTCAATCCATAAAACAAACTTTAAACACATCTAGACATTTCCAAAAAACACCCACATCCCATGCCGGCTTATACACTGTCCCTTGCAATGATTGCCATCAATTCTACGTGGGAGAAACACAACGTGAATTAAAGAAACGATTAAATGAACATAAAAGGGACATAAAAAACAACAACCCTCTTAGTGCACTTTTCTCCCATGCTCTAGAATATGGTCATGCATTCAAATTTGAACAAGCCAAAATCACTAAACACATCCACAACAAATCTCGGCGAAGATTATTGGAAACTGCCCTCATCACATCCTCCACTACCATCAAGCAGCGAAATGGTTTCTTTAACCTATCACCCTTAATAAGCAAGATCATCCTCACAGAACAAAGTCTTTTGCCTGATCATGGCTAACTTTTATTTTCATCTCTAACCTTATGACACTCATCCATTCACCCACACCCTTCCTTCTTCTCCCTGAATCTTCTCTTTTTTTTTTTTTTTTTTCCTCACTTTTTTCCGCTCACATTTTTAATACTACAGTCCAAATAAACTTTCTCATGTTCCAAATATTCCTCACCCATCCTTTTAATCACCCCCTCCCACACCCACTCCAATCCCTCACTCATTGCTATCATTTTCCAAATATTTCAAATATTTCACACCCTATCACGACAAATCCTCCCTCTTCCCCCTCTCATCTATTTTCTCCCATACCTCTTCTTAAATTCCCTCATTTTCTCCAAACGCTCTCTAAGACCATAACTTTCGCCCATCCACCAAAATCACAGCCCCCCCTCCCTCTCTACCCATCCCCATTTTCCCTGCATACACCCCCCACACACAAACATTCCAACTCACTCTTCCCCTTCAATCTCGACCACAGCCATCTAGTCAAACACCCCCTCCCCCTCTTCCTCCAATCTCTCTCTGCCATCCATTTTACCCCTGCTCATCCCCCACCTCTTTCTCTCATCGCCAGCCACAGTAGTCCTTGCTCCCTCCACCCTTCCCCTTTTTCTCCCACTAATTTTCATTCTCTAACAAGTACGGACGTCCAGCAAGACGCTGCCATTATTTTTCATTTTATTTTATTTTTCTTCCCAACATGTCTACCCTACATGTATCTGTGCTTGCATGATATCTTTTCCCTATATCATCATCCTGATGAAGTCTTATAAATAAAGACGAAACGTTGATGTACACATAAAAAACATCCAGTTTTTGGTTTTCCTTTTTCATTTTACCATATATATATATATATATATATATATATATATATATATATATTGGAATTGTTTAAGAAATCAAAAAATAAAGGACAAGAACAAATTAGTTTTGTTTTCTGCTTTAAATATAATTTATGGAGGGGGAACTTTTTCTTTTTCTTATGCAGTGAAAAAACTAACAATTTTTATGTTGGGGGAGGAGGCTCATAGACAAATGAGCAGGATGTGAGTACTCATTTTACGTTAAATTATAATGGGAAAGTGATCCCCACTCTAAAACTTAAAAATATCTTTTAATTCATTTTCCGAGGATGTTTTTAGGCTGTTTACATTGAATCGCAACAAATGGTGTGATCATCAAAAAATGCCGTTTCTTTTTCTTTTTGTGGTTTATTAATGCCTGTCCTTTACTTTTCGATAAACGAGTAGGTATCTACAGATATGATGGTTTCGGCTGCTTAACACCAATGGTATTTGTGAAAATACTAATACTAATACTAATAACATCGACTCAAAAAGGACCTCTACAGTGAAGGAGTGGGATTTTACTGCTCGTCGTGAGAGTCGGGGTTATTTTCGTTGAGGAGGTATACGTGCAGTAAGTTCATCGGAGCACATTCCGTGGAAGTACTTGTAAACGAAGTACCAAGGAGGGGTGCCACACTGCAGTGATACCACCGTACGGCGATGCCATGCTACGGCGATGATTGGCAAACAATACAGAACCTATTAAACTAGGAATTATTTGTGTACAATTTCGAAGGGAAAACCTAATGGTTGGTGCAAAAGAGCAGATATAGCAACAGTACTCCATGCACGGGCGAATCATGGCTTTATAGGCATACAGGATACTGGCAGATGTAAAATTTTCGAGCCTGGTAAAGAGAAACTACCTTCATCGCAGTAGATTAGCTAATATCTTCAGTGTACTTATAATAATTACTGTTGGCTGAGAAGGTGATTCTGATGGTTTGAACGTTCTACTCGAAAGGTTTCTTATAGTTGCTGACGGAAAGGCCCTATTTCTTGTTAGATGTGACAATTCATTTTGGCTACTACAGACTGGGTATAATATTTTACGGATAAAGCATTGCATGTGTGGCATTCGATATGCCCTGGTGATAAAAATATTCTTATTGCATGAGACATAATCAAAGAGTTCCGGGCATGACATATAGATGTCGCAACAATAAAATAAGGTCATGGACAAATCGTTTTACAAAAATTGTTAATTTGGCAAAAGTCAATTATCCAAATAGCCGCTCCTTTGAAATATCTCAATCTATTTATTGAGGTTGCTCTTTTTACAGTGAGGATAGGTTTTTTATGTCCCGGAGCACACACACACACGCACACACACACACACACATATATATATATATGTATATATATGCGTATTATTATTTCATTTATATACATTTATATTATAATATAGAATGATGTAATATATTAAGTATCATTATATATATATATATATATATATATATATATATATATATATATATATATATATATATAAATTGCATATTCTACTTTCCTATGTACATATATATTACTTTCATTTGTTATCGCCTCCTGCCCTTATAATATATTTTCTATTAATTACTTGCATGTAAGAAAATATGTACTCTTTTAAAATCAATCGAACGTCTTACGGTATATATATATATATTAAGTCTACACTATTTTGGATTTAGTTAGTTTCTCTGGGAATTTAAACTGCATTTTCCTTTTTTTGTCTTTTTGTTTAAAATAACTCAAAGCTTCTTTAGACTATATATTGGGTATTTAGATCTGTATGGCTAGGTTTCCTTCCTCTTATCTATTTGCCTTTCTGGTACCAAAGGTACTAAAGCTTCTTTTTTTTAATGCAACCTTAATTCCTATATAATTTTATTTCTAGCTACCATATCGCAGAATGGTTCGTAGGTGTAGTGTTTAGATAGTATTTTATTATTATTATTACTAGTATTACTATTGTTATAAAGAATTTTATTTGATATGCAAATTACCATATCACACGGTAGTCTTAAGGTTAGTATATTATTATTATTATTATTATTATTATTATTATTATTATTATTATTTTATTTTTTATTTATGTATATATAAGTAACATTTTAAGCTGAATTATTTCGACACTTGATTATTGGGGAAATGGTAGTTTTATCTGTACCATTGGAGAGCCATGCATATAACTGTCCTGTTTTTAAATCTCCGAAACAGTTACATGGTAAACAGCTGAAGATCCCCGTGTTAATATTAGATGCTTACGTTTAGGTCTCCTGCTTTTGTTTCACTGTTAGATACTTAATCCCCCTTTTTATTTTATTTACTTACTATTATATATTATTTATTTATGAATTTTCCAACAAATGTTAAGTCTACACTATTTTGGATTTAGTTAGTTTCTCTGGGAATTTAAACTGCATTTTCCTTTTTTTTGTCTTTTTGTTTAAAATAACTCACAGCTTCTTTAGACTATATATATATATATATATATATATATATATATATATATATATATATATATATATATATATATATATAAAGTAATCCAACAAAAGATATAAGAGTCAACTAATATCTTATAATTAGTGAAACATCCGGATAAAAACTGAAGCTCAATATACTGGATATTAATAGCATAATATAAAATGAAATAATAAAAGTAGGTACCAATCAAATTTTATTAGAATTCAAAGTTCAAGCAAAGTATATTAACGAATTATCTTTGAAAACTCATGAGTTAAGGACGTTAAGATACTTTGCTTGAACTTTGAATTCTAATACAATTTGATTGGCACCTTATTTTATCATTTCATTTCATATTATGCTATATATATATATATATATATATATATATATATTTGTATAAATTGTGAACGGAAAGGATAAGAACGAGAGAGATGTAAATATGTGCTGTAAAAGAAGAGATGTGTTATTAGACTGAAGGTTACACAAACAGGGGAGTTCGAATTGTCTCTGTAACAAAGAAATAACTGGGCGACGCTAATTGTCTTTTAAAAAAAAATTTTTTTTAACATAGTTCACCCCAAGCAAGGCAGGCCGCCACTGTAGACGTAGGGGGCTACTGAGAAAAAGAAAAGGGGAGAAGGTAGGGGGTGGTCAACCTAGATTGGGATCAGCGCAGCGAGGTGTCTGTTTACATTAGTTTTAAACTTCTGCATGTCTGTACTGTTAGGGAAACAGGGGGCAGGGATGGAGTTCCAGAGGCCAGCAGTACGAGGAAAGAAGCTATTTGAGTAGAAGGCTCTCCGACATCTGGGGACCTCCACAGTGAATGAATAGGATTTAGTTGATTGTCGAGTTAGTCTAGTGAATTTACGTCGAGGGGGTACCAGAGTAGCCAATTCATCGGAGCATAATCCATTGAAGTATTTGTAAAACAAGCACAAGGATGCTACATTGCGGCGATGGGACAGAGGCTGGAGCTTGGCTGACAGTGAGGGACCTATTAGGTTGGCGATTCTTTTTTGGACCTTGTCAAGGAGGGAGAGACTAGTAGATGATGCACCAGCCCAGATGTGACAACAATACTCCATGCATGGGCGGATGGTGGCTTTGTAGAGATACAGGATAATGTCAGGTGTGAGGAGTTTACTAGCACGGTAGAGGGAGCCAACCTTCTTTGCGGCAGCCTTGGCAATGTCTTCAATGTATTTGTTCCAATTCATGTTACCTGTGAAGGTTAGGCCGAGGAGTTTGAATGATGAACTCTCAGGTAGGGTGTTATTTGCCATGACAATCGGTGGTTGAAGAGGTTTCTTGTAGTTATTGAAGGAAAGGAGTTTTGTCTTTGCGGCATTAAAAGTTACCAACCATTTATGACCCCAATCCACTACAGCCTGGACGTCATTTTCTAAAGATTCAGCCATTGCATCGGATATAATTGCGTCGGTTTTGCCAACATGGCGAGAGTAAAGGGTGGTGTCATCAGCAAATAAACCAATCTCAGACTCTATGCCATCAGGGAGATCGTTTATATAGATCAGGAACAACAAGGGTCCAAGGATAGAGCCCTGGGGTACACCAGCATTTATGTCATGTTGCTTAAATGAACGGCCATCGAGGACAACCTGGATTTTTCTTTTGGCTAGGAAGGATCTAATTATATTAAGTAATTGCCCAGTAATACCGTATGATCGTATTTTCAGGAGGAGCCCTTTATGCCATACCTTGTCAAAGGCCTTGGATATATCAAGCGCTACTGCCCTAGCTTCACCTGCCTTGTCGAGTGTATGATACATGCGTTCAGAGATGACCGTTAGGATGTCTGCAGTAGATCGTGATTGTCTAAATCCATACTGGCGGTCAGAAAGAAGTTTAGCATTAACTAAGTGTCGTACTATTGCTAGATTGATTAAGGATTCAAAGATTTTAGCAAAGATCGGAAGCAGACTGATTGGGCGATAGTTCTGGGGATCGGTTCTATTTCCAGAATTCTTGTAGACTGGTACCACAGAGGCAATTTTCCAGCTATCGGGGAAGCAAGATTCAGCTAGACACTTATTGTAGAGTTTGGAGAGGACAGGGCCAGTTCAGCAGAGCATTTTTTTATTACTATTGTGGGTATAAGGTCAGGCCCACACGCTTTGGAGGTGTCAAGGTTTTTTATGATGTCTCTAACCTGGGATGGGGTGATGACCAGGTTATCAAGTGTGGCTTCGGTCAGCAAAGAAATTGGGGAAGGGGTGGTTATCTGAGTCCAAAGTAGAGTTAGAAGCGAAGCGCTGGGCAAGTAGTTCAGCCTTATCAGTGGCCGTGCAAGCGACATCATTGTGGGTTGATAGTGGGGGAATCGTTGATTGACCATTATTCACTACACTATTGTAGATTTTCCAGAAATCACGAGTACCTAATTTCTGTATCTGGATGCGTGTTTCTGTTAACTCATTAAACCTTCTCTTCGCTTCACCTATCACGGCCTTGCAATTATTTCTTGACTCTATAAATTTATTTCTATTAGTAGCTGACTTATGTCGGCCGAATTTACGGAATGCTTGTTGTCTCTCAGAAATGGCAACTGCACATTCCGAGGTGAACCATTGAGGAGAGTGAGGCTTGCTAAAGTATTTTCGCATGGGGACATAGGCTTCAATGCCTGCTTTGACCCATTCAGTTAATTCGTTTGCACACTGATTGGCAGGGAGTGAGAAGGTTTCCCTCCATGGGGCGTTACTGATGTGATCTCTGATTGACTCAAAATCAGCCCGCTCGTAGTATCTTATTGTTTTGAGCAACGGTTCATCAGCTTTTGGACGACTTCTTAGGGTGATATGTATCATTAGCACAATGTGATCAGCATTCCCGAGTGGGCTATGAGCTTTCGTCACACAAGCCTCGGGCATTGAGGTCAAGAAAAGGTCTAGAAGTGAGGCTTGTTGGTCTATTCGATCGGGGATGCGGGTCGGAAAATCGACAGTCTGAGAGAGGGAGTGAGCTAAGGAGAAATTATACGTAGAGTTGCCGGCTGCGTCAGTAAGGCTGGAGAATCCCAACCAGTCACGGTGGTGGGCATTAAAATCCCCAAATACATGTATGTGGGCATTCGAGTCAATTAAGAGCGCTCTATCTATGCTTACAGAGACAGAGTTTAACAGAGTACAGTCCTGGGTCGACGGGGAGCGGTATAAGAAATATAAGTAACTGATGCTGTGATGTAAAGTCAATCTAAAGCACATGTAGTCGTGGTCATCTGATTCAAACCTATGTTCTCTAGTCAGGGGGAGGGTGTTCCGAACATAAACTCCTAGCCCGTGCATATGTTTGTCAGAGTCTTTACGGTAGAGTGGGAGGTAGTCAGTCATGTCAAAGTGGTGAGAGGAGATTGAGGATTGAAGGTTCGTTTCACGTAGTGCTAGTATATCCGGGGAGTTTGTCAGGAGAAAAGTTTCTATGTCGTTGATATTGGTTCTAAGTCCTCGGATATTTGTGAATGCGAGCCTCAAGGGCGGAGGCGAAAGTGTTGGTTATTGGGTGTCTGGTTTAGGTTTGCTTTTATTTTTTTGTAATGACATGTTTATTTTGATTATAGAGTGGGTTGGTCAAGGTGGGTACTTGTTTGGTGCCATTAAGCTCACACAACCAGTCCATTAGTCTGAACCTGGTCCATGGGGGGTGTGGCCTCGGGAAAGCCCACCGGAGATAATTGCAGGGTCCCCTTCCATGCGCGACATGGCACATACAACTACTTACGGTATTATGCAACTGATGATGGAGCAGCCGTTTTTGGCGCTACCCAAGAGTTTGGGCTCCTGTCCTGTCAGTCGGAAACAGCAGCCAGACAAGCTGTCTAACCTGTACCCTCAACCTGTTGGAACAAGAGAGACCCAGACTGGCCAGGTAAGACTTAATGACGAAAAAAAATTTCCCCAAGTTGCCCAAATAGAGAGAAAAAGAACGGCGTTCATTGACCTAGTAAGGAAACAAGGCTAGGCACTGGGTGTTTAGAGGCGTCCCAGCACTGTTACCTCTGCGCCTGACTAATAGACAAGGAAGGAGTGCGAGGGCCGGCGATAGGCAGAACCTATCTACTCATTAAGCAATTGTAGGTTTGCAAACCGGATATTTTGTTCGAGATTCCAACTCTAGGAAGGTTGTCGATCAGGACTAAGGAGGCCTCCCTCCCCAACGGTTTACTGCCACGACGTTTACTGCCACGTTTTGTGTTAGGGTTATGATGATGATGATGATGATGATGATGATATCAACACTTTCTTTTAGTTGATTATTTTAGTTGCCCCCTCCCCCCAAATAACACGTTTGTAAAAAAAAAAACGATATCTTTGAATTATTTATTTACTATAAGTGAAACTTAAAATTAAAAAATCGGTCAAAATATGTTTGGAGATTTTATTTTAAAATGCATGAACACTGGTCGAAATTGTTGAGATTTAACGCTGAGAAATAAATATCTAGTTGCTGCACTATTTTCAATAAACTACAAGGAAAACACGTGAGAAATTGATATTTATTTTCCTAACTATTTTCAATCAATTACGAGGAAAACATGTGAGAAATTAATATTTAGTTGTCTCACTATTTTCAATCAATTCGGAGAAAAAAACGTGAGAAATTAATATCTATTTTTCTAACTTTTTTTTTAACTAATTACGAGGAAAACATGACAGAATAAATCCTTAGTTGCCTCACTATTTTCTATCTTTTAGGTGGAATCCATGGGAGAAATAAATATTTAGTTGCTTCACTATTTGCAATCAATTTTGTGATAAAAAATCAGAAAGATCTAAAAGGTAGTTTTTATTATATGTCTATATTACACGGGGTTTTACGGTCATCAGAAAGGTAAGTCTGTAACTAAATATTTACAAAATTAAAATTAATCGGAACCGGTAATTGTAACGGAATCGGGAATTTCAAACAGTATCGATAATTGTATCGGAATCGGGAAAAATATTGGAATCGTCTGATCACTACTATTAATGTACGCTGAGAGAGTATTGATACCCGTTTCATTACGAAAAAACGATTTTAACAGATTTTCATATTGGCCATCTGATGTTCCGCGGAAAAGATGACGCATTGATTTTGCCGGCGTTTAAATGACTCATGCTATTTAATAATTGTGGACAATGTTTCGAGATTTAGAAGTGTAAACGTCCGACTTCGACTGTATAATTGATTTTGTCAAATGAACTATTCACAAAGTCATGTATCCCACGCATGGTAGTCGCCAATAACGGAACGCAATTTAGTTCCAGTTAGTTCGGCCGGATGTAACATATTAGCACAGCAGCGTATCATCCGAGGTCAACTGGAGAGCCAGTGGGACTTGTTCATTCATTTAAGTGTTGATAAAATAAAATTAGCGGAGAGAAGAACGAGGTTGAAAACAATTTCTCAAGATCTATAGAATGACCCCTTATCCAAGAATAAATTGTTACCAGGACGTAAAATAAATATTTTGAAAAACATCATGCAAACGTAAAGCAGACATTTTAAACCTGAATTAAAGAGAGAGAGAGAAAGGGAGAGAGAGAGAGAGAGAGAAAGAGAGTTGGTGGGCGAGAGAGTCAGCAAGCGGGATAGAGAATCGGAAGATGAGATAGAGAGCCACTGGGTGAGTAAGAGAGAGAGAGAGAGTCGGTTGGCGATAGAGAGAGAGAGAGGAAGTAGGCGGGCGGTAGACAGAGTCGTTAGAAGAGATAGAAAGAGAGTCGGTGGGAGAAGGAGAGATTGTCGATGAGCCGAAGGGAGTGAGAGAGAGTTGGTGAGCGAGAGAGAGAGAGAAAGAGAGAGACAGACAGAGAGACAAAAGAAAGAAAGAGAGAGATATTAGTCCGGTTGGCGGCAAGGTATGTTAAAAAAGTAACGTGACGTAGAATGAGAAAGACGAAGAAGTTTTAAAAGAAAAAAGATGTTATACAACTTTTTAAAACTCTTCTATTTTCTAATCTAGGACACCGGGCAACGCTGAGTAGCCCTGCTAGTTGAATATTAATAATTAATATCTACTCAGTCCAATTTTACGAAACTTGATAAACACTGTGAGAAAAGCTCTGGATGTGTGCTTACAATTTGGGTTGGATCGACTGAATAAGTTTATAAACTTTATTTTACCCAAAACAGGGCATATTTCCAGTGAGATGTAAGGGCTACCCTTATTGGGTGATATATTTTAATAAGGGCTACTCTGATTAGGGAATATATTTATAGTGGACATCCGAAGTGGGGAGTTGTTCAGTAAGATGTTTGTTCACATTACATTTATGTTTCTGAAATTTTGTACAGTAGGTTTGGAATAGGGTAGCAGGAAAGGAATTTGTGTTTATTTAAATCGTGACACCAGAGAAGGGAAGAAGAGGAAAGAGGTTACACGCTTGAAGCACACAAATCAACCATCAAACTCGAGTTTTTTCTTTTTTGTTTTCAGTAAAGAAACACCAACAAAACATGTCCATATTTGTTCATAAGAAAAGAAAATTAATTCATTCTATTGCATATCATATGGGGACCAATGTTGGGCAAGGGTTTTTTCTTCTGTGAAACTAAAACCAAACGGGGTTTCCATGAACAGTTTCTTTTCAAGAATTTCTCATCTGTGGAACATGTTCCACAAGACTACTTCCCTAGGGGCTACACCATGGTATTCTTTAAATCTAATATCAATAAAGACTTGTCATGAATTGTCTTCAAATGTGCTCAAATTTTATTCATTCTATTCGTTATTTTCAATCGTCTCATGATATTCTTCATAATTCAACTTTTATATTCGAGTGGTTTTAGTCTTGATAAATGGTTACTTATTAGTAAATCAAAAAATTGTTTAAATCTTACTTGGAGACATCTTGGTGTTTCCAATAAAGGGCGCTTCCGGCATTTCAAACTGAAGCGTGACTGACTGATTAAAATGCAAAAATGGAACTAAATTAAAAATAACGTGCAAAAACTTTTTCAGCTGAAACCAAAAAATTGCGATCTTAATTTGTTTGACTTAAATTTAAAATATATTTTTAAATTGTCGCGCTCATATGAACAAATGATATAGCAATCATTATGATGATAAGAAACGCCATATTTACTCCAGTGACAAACATTTTGATATCTAAAACTATGCTGACCCTACCCAGCGTTACCTGCCAGTCTTTTTACTAGCAATTGTTTTTTTGTCTAGTTAAACTATGACATTCCTCTTCCCTCTTCTGATCTTTTGACGTCAAGTCGCTCAGTATCAACCTTCAGATGCATTGTGCATGCTCATTAGTGTCTTAGTTTTCTTGTCGGAAATTCTCTCCAGTCCGTCCAGATATTTGTTTCTTTTATTAGGTTTCTACTTTCTAATTTGTTTTAGAAGAGTTTTCTTGTATTTCTCAGTTATTCTTTTACAATCATCTCTTTCATTTCTCTTGATTTCATCATGTCTGATTTCAGAACTTTCATCTATTTATAGATATAATGTTCGGCGTGTGCTCTCATCTCTTTTTCATTTGGTACTTCCAGGCTGTTTGCGGTCCGGTTGTTCTCTTCTTAGTCTTCCTCTCTTTTGGCTAAAACTGTATTTCATTGTGTTCTAAAGTCATGTTTTTTGTACTGTGCAGATTTTAAAAATATCTGTATTGTCTTAGTATTCCCTCATTTTATGATATATTTTGTTTTAGTTCTTCATGTTTCTTGTTTTACCTTTCTTCCCCTGAGTCAATCTTATCCCCCACCTCCATTTTATCTGTATTGTCTTAGTATTCCCTCATTTTATACTATATTTTGTTTTAATTCTTCATGCATCTTGTTTAGCTTTTCTTCTCTTTTGTCAATAACATTCTCTCTCTTTCATTTTTATATGTATTGTTTTAGTATCGTCTCATTTTATATCATATTTTGTTTTAGTTCGTCATATTTCTTGTTTAGCCTTTTTTCTCTTTTGCCAGTCATATTTTCCCTCTTCCATTTTTTTCTGTATTGCCTTAGTATTTCTTCATTTTATATTTTGTTTTAGTTATTCATGCTATTGTACTTTATTGTCAATCATATATATCCTCTTCCATTTCTATCTGTGTTGTCTTAGTATTCCCTGATTTTATATTTTATTCTGTTTTAGTTCTTCCTGTTTCTTGTTTAGCGTTCCTTCCTGTTTGGCAATCATATTCTACCTCTTCCATTATTAAATCGGGTATTTAATACAAATTAATTTAATGCGAATTAATTCACATTAAAGACCCGATTTAATAACAGGCAGAGTTATTATTTTCTTCTGGTGTTTATTATTTTTGACAAAGGGAAGTTTCTTTTCCCAAAATATTAAATAAATTATTTGTAATAATCATCCGGACAACACACACAAACAGCTGACACCACACTTGCTGCTATGTAAGATTTAAAGAAAAAAATAAATAGTAAGTCCCATTTCGAATTCGATTTATTATTGTTGTTCCTTCCAGCTTACATCCTACCCGTGACTTTGCATTGCCCAAAGCCTTTTAAAACCATACTACTACTATTCCCAGCAATGCTTCAAGCAAACTACGATTCTCTATTATATATATATATATATATATATATATATATATATATATATATATATATATATATATATATATATATATATATATATTAATATTAAATTAAAGATAAGCGATGTATCATTAGATAATATAAATCTCAATATATTTTCTATTTAGTTTTCGTCTTTTTATTTTAGTATAGGTTCCTTTAGTCTTGTGGCACCATTTTTATATATATATATATATATATATATATATATATATATATATATATATATATATATATATATCGTTGTAATTGAGATATATATACATATATATACGTGTGTTACGTGTATATATATATAGTTTACTATTTATTATGTGTGTATATTTTACGTGCGTATATGTGTATAACATATATGCACACATATTGTATATTAGTGTGTGTTAATAGTTATTTATTATGCTAGTATATGTTACGCGTGTACATTTCTGGTTTATTTATGTATATAAACGTGTGTATATTAGTTTACTATTTATCATGTGTGTGTGTATTACGTTATATATATATATATAAATTATATATCATTGTAATTGATATATATATATATATATATATATATATATATATATATATATATATATATATATATATCAATTACAGCGATACATAAATTTAGTCTTCTAACGATACCATGAGTTTCAGAAAAACATGTGAAGGTCCCACCGCCTGGTTAAATACGCCGAATGTAAGCGATTCTTAAGTCGATGCTTTCACAATTAAAGCATCGATTGATCGGTATTTTAAGCTCTTTCAAATAAGTTAGATGCTAAAGGTTTATAGAGAAAAGAATTGCTATACATCAAATTTTGTTTCATATTACGTCATACATTTTTTTTTTGAAAAGGGGCGCACGTTAGCGTCAATAATATGTATGTGTTTGGCATAATCCTAAACTATAGAACTTTTATTATGAATTATGAAATATGTATTTTAGGCAACAGGGTGAGAAACGCAGGCACATAATTTATATTTTGTAAACTTTAAAATTATGGGGGGCCTTCGAATTATTACCATACCTTCCAAAGAGAAAAAAGAGCATTAAAATGTAAAATTAATGCTATATTTATTGCTTATACCCGTCCTGGAACGGGTATTCTGCTAGTATATATATATATATATATATATATATATATATATATATATATATATATATATATATATATATATATATATAATTCATTTAGATACTGTATATTACATACTTCAGCAATGTACCGCGGTTTCATCCAAAAGGGCAGATTTAGACATCTTTAGTAAATCTTCGTGCCCAGTGGAATCATCGGCAAGCTGAAATGATTGTAGGCACGCCTGACAGGGAATGGCGTCAACAATGACAGAAAAAACGGTGCATCTCTGAGGGCGTCCCCGAAAAAAATCCGGTGTGGGATAGTGATTAACTAGGGATCAAGGGGGGCCTTCATTTTATTCCTTAGGAGGTTTTATTTATTATTTATTTATCTGTTAGCAAGTTTTATTTATTTATTTATTTAATTATCTGTTCTGTTGTAATGTTATTATTATACCAGAAAAATGCGAAAGGGGTGGCTGCACAGTTTACCGTTTGGACCTGTGAAACTAGAGTGCTTAAGAAAACGTAATTTGAGACTAAGCTTGACTTGAATTACAAATAAATCCGATCCTAGAAAATATGTACTTAAGAAGTGAGATTTAAATATCATTTTTATTCTTCATCTTTGGTCTCTTTGAAGAGTACAACCGAAACATGTATGCATATATGTAACCAGCAATGTTTGTATAAATAAAAATGTATACAATATATATATATATATATATATATATATATATATATATGTCTGCACATGAAACATAATATATATATATATATATATATATATATACGTATAAACATATAATATATCTATATAATGTGTATATATGAAATATATATATATATATATATATATATATGCTCATATCTAACTTTTTACTTTTCAAAATTCTCTTTCTTTTGAAATAAAAAGAATGTTTCTATTTATATAATTTATTCTTGCGTCATGTTATGTACACGCCGACTTATTATTCAAATGAAAGCTGCAAGGTGTACAACTTGAAAGACGAGTTTATTTTTTATACATAGTCAAACCGTAAAAATAGTTTTTAATTTTAAGCGGAAAAACATCTTTAATACACTAAATCAAGGTTGTTATCATTCATTTAGCCTCGTCATGAAATATATTATTTTTATGGTTCTCTGGTCTTTTTACTAGGATCAACGTGTGGTATCTGTTCTCAGCATACCAACAACATCAGACGAAACTATTGGTAATATATATATATATATTTTTTATATATATGTATATAT
Source organism: Sepiola atlantica (assembly GCA_963556195.1). NCBI lineage: Eukaryota > Metazoa > Mollusca > Cephalopoda > Sepiida > Sepiolidae > Sepiola > Sepiola atlantica. The sequence goes on along the minus strand of CAUVYP010000930.1, from coordinate 230,378 downwards.
ATATGTATATATATATATATGTATATTTATATATATGTATATGTATATATATATGTATATACATATATATGTATATGTATATATATGTATATGTATATGTATATGTATATATATATGTATATATATGTATATGTATCTACATATGTATATATGTATATATATGTATATATATATATATATGTGTATATGTGTATATACATATATATATATATAAACATTTGTTGGATAATGTCCCTGTGGGGCCGGACGCATCTTGAAGTGGTCGTATGTGTATGAGATCGTTTGGTTTGGCTTGGGCGATTTAGTGCCGGGGGACCCGTACAGTTGAGTGCAGAATGTGGCTGTTCTCACGATTGGAGCTCACAGACGCTGACAGGGTCACCACGTTGACGAGATCTCAGATCAAGGTTCAATGTGCACCTGCGATAGAGGCTCTGTGACGTCACGGGCTTTTGTGTGAGAAGTTGTGTTTTGCCAGTCTGGGTTTTGGAAGCGAGTCGAACAGTTGACGTCTCTATGTAGTCTTCAACATGATTAGGGGAATTAAATTCCCTAAGAGAATACAGGCATGAGATTTCTTATTTCCCCCTCCTCGAATGGCTAAGGACTTAAGTTGGAATTATCTACGATAAAGTAGTAATTCGTCTCTCCCTCGACGTTAGGTAGGCTTCTTCGTGTCCGACAGAAATCTTACGGCTGAAATACATAAATGAACACTGTTGCATCGTGAATTTGTGTTATAGACGTTTTGTTGCAGACACAATGGACAGCGAGGTTCACGGCAGAAAGAAGAAATAATTCAACCACTAAACGACACTCGTATGCAACATATTCCTTTTTGCTGTTAAAAATGACCAGTTGTTAAAGCGAGAACTGCCACCCCCCATTTCGAGACGGCTATGCAACACATTATATGTTATATTTTTTATAAAACATGTAAAGTCGACACTGCTATGGCGATGTTTAGATCGGTAGCCATTAACACAACGATCTCTTTGGGCTAAGACAACAGCTTCGTCTTTTAGTTGTTCATATATATATTTAAATATATATACACACACATATATATATATATATATATATATATATAGTAATATTCAATTAAAGAAAAGCGATGTATCATTAAATAATAATCTATCGTAATAATATAAAGCTCAATATGTTGAATAGAGCAATCAATTCAAGAGATGAAAGATGAGAATAAAAAAATGAATAGATACAATATTTATTAAGACATCAGAATTTCAAGCAAGGAATTTCATTATTCTTAACCCATGGATTTTCAAAGACAAACTCTTTTCATCAGACGATGAAACTCGGTAATGTTACTGTAAATAATACCGGTAACATTTAACTTTGAAAATTAGTACACATGTATATACAAAAAACTAAAGACAAAAAACTTTTGCCTGGGAAGAAACGTAAAGTCAGGGTAGTGACTGTCAAATAAAAAAGCTGTTATAGTGAAAATAAACGTTTGAAAAAGAATCAAGGGAGGCGCGATAGCGCTCTATCCCTTAATAGACTTCAAAAACGACTTATGCTAGAAATCTCATTTCTTTGATCAGTCATAACTAAAAAACCAATAAACCAAATTATTTAAAACTTTGCACACAATTTTCATTTGATAGGTTCTATAAGTGTGTAAAATTTCAGCATCATTAGTCAAGGCAACCCAGAGATCCAGAAAGGTCAGGAGTGATTTTGTGTTATCCGTGTGTACGTACGTACGTGTGTGCCACCCTGTATCTCATCAACTATTTGATGGATTCAGCTTATTTTTGGCAGATATAGAGGTTCTAGGGTCTAGTTGATGGCATTTAAATTTCAGTTTACCATATATCCTAGGTTTCCAGAAAATTCCAAAAAACCTTATTATCTAACGTATTTATGTAGTAATCTGATAAAAATGCTGAGTCACTGAAAACGTCCCATAATCCCTTGCCGGATGTACCTGGTTTTGCCTTAAATTCTGTCCGGTTGCATCAGTCATACCATAACTTCAGTTCGGATGTATCAATAACATCATAGGAAGGCTACGATTTTAGTAGTGCTCTGGATGCCTACTTGATTTTCTAAGTACTCGGCGTTGTCCAGGAGAAAAGTGCTCAATATCCTAGATAGAGCTACTGTAGTGATAAGTTTGTATAATATTTTAACGCCATCTACGTTTCTCTTCAGACTATTGTGTACATGGAAATGAGGGGTAAAATAGTAAGAGTTATGTTAGTAGTGCTCGGGATGCCTCCTTTATTTTCTAAGTACTCGGCGTTGTCCAGGAGAAAAGTGCTCAATATCCTAGATAAAGCTACTGTAGTGATAAGTTTGTATAATATTTTAACGCCATCTACGTTTCTCTTCAGACTATTGTGTACATGGAAATGAGGGGTAAAATAGTAAGAGTGATTTTAGTAGTGCTCTGGATGCCTCCTTGATTTTCTAAGTACTCGGCGTTGTCCGGGAGAAAAGTGCTCAATATCCTAGATAGAGCTACTGTAGTGATAAGTTTGTATAATATTTTAACGCCATCTACGTTTCTCTTCAGACTATTGTACACATAGATATGAGGGGGAATTAGTAAGATTATTTTGGTAGTGCTCTGGATGCTTCCTTGATTTTCTATGTACTCGGCGTAGTCCGGGAGAAAAGTGCTCAATATCCTAGATAGAGCTGCTGTAGTAATAGATTTGTATCATATTTTAACACGATTTACGCTTCTATTCGGAATATTTTGCAGATGAACAGGAGGGGAATCAGTAAGAGTGATATTAATAGTGCTCTGGATGCCTCCTTGATTTTCGAAGTACTCGGCGTTGTCCGGGAGAAAAGTGATCAATGTCCTAGATAGAGCTACTGTGCAGATGAAAAGGGGGGTGATCAGTAAGGGGGTGCTTCGGGTGCTTCTACAATATAGACCCCGGAGGCTTGTGCAGAATAGGGGCCATGGGTGTTTATGCAATATAGGGGACAGGGGTGCTTCTACAGTATAGGACCCAGCACCAGGGGTGTTTCTACAATATAGGACCCGGAGGCTTCTGCAGAATAGGGATAATGGGTGCTTCTGCAGTATAGGGACCAGGGGTGCTTCTACAGTATATAAGACCCAGCACCGGGGGTACTTCTTCAATATAGTACACAGAGGCTTCTTCAGAATAGGGACCATGGGTGCTTTTGCAGTATAGGGACCAAGGATGCTTCTAATATTTATATGTATGGGGGAGGATGAAACACATTTTTTGGGGGGGTGGGGGTACTTTTTTTTTCTTTTTTAAATTAAAAATATTTCTATCTATTTATTTTTATGGAGGGGGGGTCAAACATTTTTATTTTTTATTTTGCATTAAAAATATTCCTATGTATATAGGGGAGGATAAAAAAATTTTGAGGGGGGGTAATTTTTTTTTTTTAAATTAAAAATATTTATATGTATGGGAGAGGATGGAAAAACAATTTGGGGTGGGTGGGGGGTAAAAAATTTTTTTTCTTTTTTAAACTCAAAATATTTCTATGTATGGGGGAAGGTAACAAACTTTTTTTGGGGGTCAACATTTTTGTTTTTCTTTTTAATTAAAAATATTTCTATGTATGTGGAGAGTAAAAAAAAATTGGGGTTGTTGAAAAAAAATTTTATTTAAAAAATTTTTTTATTAAAAATATTTCTATGTATGGAGGAGGATACAAAAAACAAATTAGGGGGGCCAAAAAATTTCTTTTTTTCTTTTTTTAACCTAAAAATATTTCAATTTATGATAGTGACACTACATGAATGAACACTATTTTGTTTTTCTGACACGACAGGTGCACATTCTTATGGATGCGAACTGGGCTAGAGATAGGTACATATATAGTATGGGCACCCTTGCACGGATAGGTAAGTATGTAGTATGCGCACCAGAGCCACGATAGGTATGAATATAATATACACACCGGGGCGGCGATAGGTATATATATAGTATGTGCAAGGGGGGTGGGAATAGGTACTATATAGAAGTGCATAGGGGTGACGATAGGTACATATATAGCATGTGCACAGGGGTGGCAATAAGTACGTATATAGCACGCGTTCTAGGGTTGCGATTGGTACGTATATAGCCCGCGCACCGGGGAGTGGATAGGTACGTATTTAGCATTCATACCGGGGGTGCGACAGGTACGTATATAGCACGCGCACCGGGGCGGCGATAGGTACGTATTTAGCATTCGCACCGGGGCGGCGATAGGTACGTATTTAGCATTTGCACCGGGGCGGGAATAGGTACGTATTTAGCATTCGCACCGGGGCAGCAATATGTACATATTTAGTATTCGCACTGGGGCAGCCATGGATACCTATATAGTATGCACACCGGTGCAGCAATAGGTACGTATTTAGCATTCGCACCGGGGCGGCGATATGTACGTATTTAGCATTCAGGGGTGGCGATAGGTACGTATACAGCATGTGCACACGGGCGGCAATAAGTACGCATATAGCATGCGCACCGGGGCAGTGATAGGTATGTATTTAGCATGCGTTCCGTGGTGGCAATCGGTACGTATATAGCACGAGCACTGGGGTGGCGATAGGTACGTATATAGCATGCACACCGGGGTGGCGAAAGGTACGTATTTAGCATTCACACCGGAGCGGCGATAGGTACGTATTTAGCATTCTCACTGGGGCGACGATATGTATATATTTAGTATTCGCACTGGGGCAGCGATAGGTACTTATGTAGTATGCACACTGGGGCGGCATTAGGTACGTATTTAGCATTCGCACCAGGGTGGCGATAGATACGTATATAGTATGAACACCGGGGCGGAGATAAGTACCTATATAGAAGTCGCAGACAGAGGTGGTACTTTTTATAGAAATAGATCATACTATTTCCCTAGGCAACGTAGGAGGAATGGTGGAGAAGAAACACCTTTGGCAAAAGGCCAAATGGGAAAGTAGCGGTGGAATTGGGTGACTAGGGAACTAAAAGGTAGAAATATAAAGAGACGGCTATAGAGAGAGGGAGAGAAATAGAAGTATGAATATAAAGATGTTACACACGCGATTTTTCTTCAATTATATGTTTTTATGACCCTGAGCAACGCCGGGTAGCCCCGCTAGTTATATAGTAGATGATATCATTTGGGTCATTAATATCTAACTGCAGTCCTATCCGACATGAAATAGTTGAAGAAGATTTTCTTTCAGTTCTGTGAAGAAAAGTATAAAAGTCGGCAGTTTAAAGACTTAAAAGCAAAGGTTTAATTTTGCTCTGTAACGAAACGCAACCAACTATGTGCGAAACGATTCCCCCGTCACTCTCTCTCCCTCTCTCTCACTATGTATCTCCCTATCTATTTTTTTTCTTTTTTATTCAACTAATAGCGCACACACGCAAATCCAGGCACTTCCTATGTAAAGTGTCTATTAGATTATATTAATTGTACTATGTTATATGAAATATTAGTTGTAATAATTAACAGAAATGAAGTAGTAAATTAAGCATTATTATTATTTATAATGTAGGCCGAAGTATCATTTGAAATGAAGCGGAATATCCGAATTAAGGGAGGCGCGAGAGCGCTCTATCCTTTAATAGACTCAAAAATGGCCTATGCTGGAAATCTCATTTTTTATCAATCATAACTAAAAACCAATAAACCAAATTAGTTAAAACTTTCACAATTATTTTTATAGGTTCTATAAGTGTGTAGAATTTCAGCAGCATTAGTCAAGGCAACCCAGAGATCCAGAAAGGTCAGGCATGATTTTGTATTATCCGTGTGTTCGTACGTACGTATGTGCCACCCTGTATCTCATAAACTATTTGATAGCTGATTTTTGGCAGATATAGAGGTTCTAGGGTCTAGTTGATGGCATTTAAATGTCAGTTTACCATATACCTTAGTTTTCCAGAAAATTTCAAAAAACCTTTAAAATGACCATTATATTGAGCCAACGTACACACAGACACAATGCATACACTCTTTCACTGTCTTACGCATACTCCACTGAACCTAACCGTAACGACGGGGTCAAAGTTAGCGCGGGTCCCAATGTAACAAAGCACCCTCTATTTGTTAGTAAGTTACGCTTGCTTTATCATGAGCAACCCCCCGGATAAGAGTGAAATACTTTTTAAAAATAATAATTTGCATTCAAATAACGTGTGTACGATGGACACTCTACTAAAATGGGTTGATATACCGTAAAAACTGGCAGGCTTACCAAAAGAAAACGAAACTGTACTTGTTACTTTCGTCCCTTTCGTTTTTGTTACATATTTTTTTTAACTTTTTGCGATTTATTTATTTGTTTTTCTTGAATTTTCACTTTTCAATTACGTTTAGTCTCTCTCTATATTTTCTCTCTATCACTCTCTTACGAACATACACACTCTCTTTCTTTCGTACGCGCTCTCTGTGTTTCACTGAAAAAACAAAAAACAAACAGTGCTTAATGTGAGTTAAAAAAAAAACCAAAAAATAATACTGGCTGTCTCTCGAAACTAAAAGAAAAGAAATAAATGGTGTTAATGTTTAAAGTTATCGTCCGCCAGCGTTTGCGTTGGCACAGCTCGTAAGGAGTTTGATTAGTTTCATTAGTTTTATTCGTAAATATTCTAAATATATTTCAAAAACAGATATTGGATTTTTATATATATGTAGAAGTATTTGAAGCACAGACATTTATAGAAGTTACCTTTATTTTTGATAATGTTGCATTATAAAATGAAAATAGTTCACATTTCTCTCTCTCTCTATTTCGTCGTTTAAATGTTTAACCGAAGAAAAGGTGCATAAACGTCGTCTCCTCCTCCTTCCACGCTGAAGCGACATAGTGAGCGGGGTCAGTTAATGGTTTAATTAAGTTAATTTTGATCTACTTAACGACTTCATTTAGTTAGCTCAGTGGTAAAGTCACGACTTTTCAGCCAGATGTTACGGTTTCGATTCCAAGTCTCTCCTTCCAACTTCTTTGTTGTTTATTTTGAATTTCTTTAGGAGCATGACACACGTACGTACACATTAACGTATTAATATATAGATATGGCGGTTTCCAGGGAGGGAGGTATCCTATTTTGATTTACCATTCCTACAGGGCGCCACATGGAACAGTTTTATACAGGTAATTCATCAACTTCTTGTCAATTCCTTTTTTTGTTTCTTGCTCAGAAAAGTACTGATTTTACTAGAATAAACCTAACATTTTTTTAAACATAACTCAATCCCATAACTATGTTACATTTTAGCATAGGAATACGAAGGCATTAAAGAAAACAACGTTGATTAACTCACAGTTAATATAAGTATATATATTAACTGTGAAAAAATGTGTTCTAGTTTGAATTGTATCATGAATAAATATACACTCATCATAATTAAAAAAAATATTTATCTGTGAATATTGGAAGAAACACTGATTAGTCAAACTACCAACTATATCAGTTATGAGAAGGCATTGTATTGAGGCATAGCCTTTACAAAAGTAGTGACATTCCATGAAAATGCCAGTATACTGCAATCATATGCCCTTAATAGGGTTAAGATGAACATTCATATACACTAAACACTAAATTTACAAAAGCAAAGAAATTCCCAAATTTTTACACTTTTATTGTCATTAAGGGTATGCGAGCACAACAGGGCTATGTATTTTACTGGTAGGAATTTTTCTTCAGCGCAAAACATCGAACAAGGATTAATCGTTTATACAAAATCTCTTAGGCTTTTCCGAAGGGAATTCGGCTGCAACTCATCGTCTTCTTTTATTGACAAACGTTCTGATCGATCTGATGTTCTTAGGGAAGCTACCTAATATCGACTGGGCCTAGGTCGATCCAGTAAGAAGTTAGACTTTGGCTGTAGGCTACGTGTTGAACCATTAGGCAAAGCCATTCTTTTGCCTATATTTGTGATATTAGAGCCGTAGAGTACTGTTTTTAGTTCAGAGAAAACGAAAATTTCAGAGAAATGAAAAATACCAAGGTTTACAGTTCACATTTTTTAATTCATAAGATTTAAAATTCTTGTTTGAATTGTAAAAAAATGTATTGTATTGTTGAAGAAATACAATAAAAATCGTTTATATATAAAAATAAATGGTGAAAGTTGTTAATTCTAATAAATTAAAGTGTGAAACTAAAAATTGACTTATATACAACAAGAATACCTTCATTTTCCTTAATACATAAAAATGCTGCTTGTGTCGTATGAATAATGGTTCCACTCGGGCGTGATTGATAAGGATACTATAAAGGTAAGTAAAATACCAGTTAAAATGTATATTGGCAATGCTTATATTAACAGTGCTAAAATAGTAACAATGTTTATATTTTTTTATAAGAAAAATTCCTACCAGTAAAATACATAGCCCTGTTGTGCTCGCATACCCTTAATGACAATAAAAGTGTAAAAATTTGGGAATTTCTTTGCTTTTGTAAATTTAGTGTTTAGTGTATATGAATGTTCATCTTAAACCTATTAAGGGCATATGATTGCAGTATACTGGCATTTTCATGGAATAGTCAAGGTATTTAGGAGTTCAAATGTTGTCGTTAAGAAGCTGGTTGTTCGACAGTGGTCAGCTGAGTTTGTGTATCCTGTGTGCGTAGAAGTCCGTCAGAAATGTGAGAAGGCGAGGGTAAAAGTATCCAATTCAAAGGATCCAGGATGAAGGTTATCGGTCAAAGTTCGATGTATAGCAAAGTGTACATTGCCAAACTTTCAAGCTTCCAGGCAGATTAGTGTTTTTAAGGGTTACAAATAGGGATTTAAAAACCGATAGTTCAGGGCCGTTGTCGAGTGAGTGTATTTTTTGGAGGTGACAGTTAAAATGGTTATTTTTGTCTGCTGGAAAGGAAGGGTGGGGGTATAGGTAATGATGTAGCGGGAAGGAATACCATTCAAGAGAAATGGATGAATATATAAATAATTGTGGTGTATCCTTTTTATTTTCCACCACACTGGAATATTATTTCCATAATTTTCATTATATACATATATATATATATATATAAGTTCAAATTACTGAACTTATATAAATTCAGGAGTTATACTTGCTGACATTAATTCCAATACGTGTATATTATGTAATCTCAAGATGGAATTGATCCTTAAGCCCCTTAATCAGCTTCAAAACATTTTATAATACATCCTGCCCCACCAAAACGAATCTCATTTTCTCAAGAAAGATCAAGATGTTCCTTTTAAAAAATAAAACGGCAAAACATATTTTGCTAATAGTTTTGATAACACTCTTAATTAGATAGAACCTCACTTTATAAAAAGTACGAAACTATAAGAATTATTTCCCCTTGAACTTTCTTGAAAAAATAATCTTCGTTATTTTTGAAACAGATTGATTATACAATATTTTGAAGATAATCAGAACTCTTCAAACTTGATCTCATCCTGCATTTTGACATTTTCACGTTTTTAGCTTGTTACGTGTAGGCGAATAAGTTGCATCATTTTCATCGTTCAAGACAAGTTATTGACATATTTCTATCACAAGTTGTTCATATTGAAGTTGGTAAAGAATTTGTGCAGACGCAGAAAGTGATTACATTGTTAATTTTGAATCCTGTCGAAAAGTAGTAATAAATTGGATTTCTGAAACGCGCGTACATATGGATACTATTGCTGTGTGTTGAAAGTGTTGGAGCATGATTAAAATATACAAATGATTTCATAAATGTGGTATTCTACTGAATTAATATATATATATATATATATATATATATATATATATATATATATATATATATATAGATATATATATATATATATATATATATATATATATATATATATATATATATATATATATATAAATAAAAAATATATGTTTGTATAAATATGAAGGGAAGTCTTTTCTTCGTTTATGCCTAAAGATGAAAGTAAAAATTGTTGGGTGACGTTTTTATCATGAACGGAACAGTATTTTTCCTTTCTTCCTACTTTCAATAATAAATTTATGTCCCTCTTTCAAAATTAATGAATGTATATATGTATCACACTATGAAATAAGAACGCTCCAGAACGATATGTTTAAAATGTTATAACATTGGATTTTACACCGTCATTTTTATTTCAGTTTTTTAATGAAATAAATAAATAATTACGTCTGCATTTCTCTTAAATTTAAAAATAAAGACTGAACTAAGTATTTGAATTGTTGATTTAAAAAGATAAACAATAATCATAAAGGAATCTCCATAAGCTTCTGATTAAATCAAAATATTCACTTTGATTTGTTTGTGAAAAAATATACGAGTGTGACCTTTTATCATTTTGATTCGAATAAATATCGTAAATATAACATCTCCTCATACAATGTATGGAATTTTGTCATCGAAATAAAGTTCTATTCTTGCACGTGGAATTGTGGGAATATTCCTCTTTAATAAGAGCTGAAATTCAAAATAGAGCGATAGCTTCTGGAGAGAAGGAACGACAACCGTGCATAAAAGTAAACAATTTTATTTAGTCATATAATAAATAATGATACACAGCTGAAATCGTTTTCACAGAAAGGAGAGTGTTTGCGGATACATGACTTTGCGAGAACTTATGATTAAAAAACATTTTGGTAAAAGCTGACACGAGATGGTCCGTCGATTCTGGCTCATATCGTCGCAAATGCAGTCAGGCCGATGCCAACCAAAGTGTGGAAACTAGAAAAGGAAGAATCGCTGTCTGCAAACTGTCGTTTAAGGACTTGATCGTGATGAGTAAACCTCGGCCCATTGATGGTGGGTATCAGGGAAAGTGGGTTGTCTGCCAAGGACTGCCTTTTTCAACATAGTTCACCCCAAATAAGACAAGTTGCCACTATAGACGTAAAGGCTACAGAGAATTAGGGTGATAGTTTTTTTTGGGGGGGGGGTCATCCTAAATTGGGAGTTTGCAGCTAAATGCTTGTTCAGATTCGATTTAAATTTCTGCATGTCCGTTCAGTCGGGGAAACAGATTGCAGGAAGGGAGTTCCAAAGGCCGGAAGCTCGAGAAAAAAGCTATTGTAATAGAAGGCTCTCCGGTATATGGAGACCTCCAAAGTGAAAGGATGGGATTTAGCTGATTGTCGGGTTGGTCGAGTGTATTTACGTCGAGGGGGCACCAGAGCACCAAGTTCATCGGAACACATTCAATTGAAGTACTTGTAAAACAAGCTCAAGGATGCAACATTGCAGCGATTGGACAGGGGTTGGAGATTGGTGGAAAGTTAGGAACCTATTTAGATTAGAGACTTTTTTTTGGACATTGTCTAAGAGGGAAAGACTAGTGGATGGTGCAGCAGCCGAAATGTGAAAACAATACTCCATGCATGGGTGGATGGTGACTTTGTACAGATATAGGATACTGTCAGGTGTGAGAAGATTTCTAGCACGGCAGCCTTGGCAATGTCTTCTACGTATTTGTTATGGGTTTCATATAGATTGACACACGTTACCCCTAAGAGAGCAATGGTTGGGTTACATGTTGGTCAATCCATTCTACATGTTATGTATCAAGTTACGCCCCTTGGGTGAAATTTTTCATCCGGCCAGAGGGCGCCTTTGTTGTGATTGTTGTTGTTGTTGTGAATATATAAAGAAGGTAATTTAACAGGTTTCGACTTGCTTGTGTCTTGACACTCAGTGAACGGTACAGACTTAACAATTGGCGACGAGGTAGTAGAAAACAATGCGAGGAAGGGATTTGGAAGATTAACACCAACAATTAGCCGGAAGTTTAAAAAAGTAAACACACTCATTGGATATGTTGGGAGTTCCTAGAAGCATAAGAAACAATGGCGTTGATGGGCACTTTATGGGTTGGAACGATGTCGAGGAGTCCTAGAATAACTACGCGTGGAGTTTTTTCATAGCCAATGATATTAAGAGTGAAGGGAAGAAAAAGGCGATTTTATTATTGGTTATTGGTGCAAAACACTATACTGTGTTAAGAGGTTTAGCAGGTAATCGTCCAGAAAAAAAAACGTTTGATGAACTAGTTGAGCTGATGCAGAGACATGTTAAACCAGCACCTAATGTGATTCATGAAAGATTCTTGTTCAACACGAGGCACAAAAGGAGGAAGAGTCTATAAGTGACCATGTGGCTGCATTAAGGAAAATGTCCGAACACTGCAATTTTAAAGAGAGCGTCGGTGAATACATACGGGACCGCTTAGTCTTCTACTGAGCGAAAAGGGTTCTAACGTTGAATCAACTATTGAAATAGTAGTGCCAATTGAATCAGTCCGGAAATATTCTAAATGAATGCAGGAAACATTTTCCCATTATGAAAACCCAATACACAAATTACCCTTGAAACGGGAGTGTTACAGATGTTGTAGTACCGACCGTTTGGCCAAAGGGGTTAATCTTGGGACCGGCACCAGTGTGATCCTATCGTGACCTGGGGAGTCACTCTTTTATCAATGTAACAAACTTACTTTGCATCAACGTGGCACGTTGTCTTGGGGGGTATATCTTGGTGTGGCAACGTTGCTTTGGGGCGTTTATCCTTGTTGCGGCATCCATGAGGCAGGATCTTTTATCCTAGGGACAACATGTGCACGTAATTACTCGCCGTTCTTATCAGTGAGCAATCATCGTCTCTGTCGTTTTTTCGTCTGGAACCGGCTAGCGTGGAGGGACCATCGTGCTGCAAAAGAACCTTATTTCTAATAAGGAAAGAAAAACATTTATCCGTTTTCTTATAAAAATATATATTTATTTTACTGAAGACATTTTGATAACTTTTCGGGAACCGTAACAAAATGCGTCTTCTAGGTTCGAATTCAAAACCCCATCTGCGTTTGCAAAATCTCTTAACGAGAGAAAGAGAATGAGGGGCAGTGAGAGAGAAGGATATAGACAGAGATAGAGAGAGAGAAAGAGGGAATACAGACACAATCAGTTTATACAATCAAATGTTTATATTTGAGTTTCATAACCGATTTCTCAAATGATGACTGCCTGACCCCTTCAACTGCACCTGTCATTAATTGTTTTGACCGTTATATTTCCTTCGTCAGGATCAAGTATGATTCTCTTCCCATCTGACTTTGATGTATGAAATATAAACAATTCAACTTTAGTTACAACCTCTTTGTTGAACCGTCAAGCTTTCCCGAAACCTCAGCGCAAGCCTGGCACAAGGCTTACGAATATTACGCATTGTGCGACACACGCCCCTCTCTTATTTTGACCTTTGGCTGTGCAACCAGCAAAGGTCACTGGTGATTTCTGGCACAATGCTTACTGCGTACAAATATATGTCTTTTTACTCATAGTCAAAAAAACGACCGTATTAATTTCAGATTTTATTATCTGTCTCTCCATGAATATGCATTTCTGTCTTTATAACATTTTTACTCTCGTCTTCTCTCCTAAAATATAAGCTCATCTCAGGGTTTTTCTTTCTCTCTTTTTTTCTTTTTAGAAAAACATATTACCCTTTAATATTATTTTTTTTAATAGACATTTTATATATAGTCATTTTATTTGACTACTTTCATTAAAAGTCGTAGATTTTTCAACAGTTTTTTCTTTGATAAAAACATCAGTATTATTAATTTCAGTTAGGTTTTTATTTTTTTATGGTTGATGACCTTTTCCCCTCTGCCCCCAGACAACTCTAAAACGAATTCCTTGGTCGTTTCAAGAAGCCTTTTAGTTTTGCCGTCTGCTATTTTTAGTTTATTGGGGGTGGGTAATTTGGGAAATCTTTTCAATTGAGGTTTTCTCAGATAGTCGATCCGTGTTTGGGAAGTGTTAAAGGTGACAGTATTTCTGATGTCCCTACGAGCCACATGCATATGTGCTGTGAGTAGGTGTGGAGACACGTTAATTGTCTCTACCATCAACTCTCGATCCAAGTTCGGAGTGATGTATAACCTTGACGAAGCCTTTACCTTCCTCACTTTAACTGGTAAGTTAGCCATATTTTTGAGAACCATCTTTTTCCGTTTGCGAGTGTAACGGTTACATTCGAATTCTTCAGTTCTCGTTTTTCCGATTGTAATTCCTCAAAAACTGATGTTTTGAGGAGCGAGACCTCTGATCCAGTGTCAATCAGTGCCTTTATCGGTCAGCCCCTTATCTTCACCATAAAACCCATTCCGGAGCCTTGTTGGCGGAGTTTGTTTCCCTGGGCTCCTTTATGTCTTCTAGTTTCTTTTCTTAATTTATCATGTCTTCGGTGGGCCTGTTTTTAACCGCTTTTATCACCTCCCTGGCATCCATGCCCTTTTGGGTTCATATTTCGCCGGGGTCCTTCTTTTTCCGAGGACTTAACATGGTTACATGTTCCGGTAACCGGCGTCGGCTCATGCCGGTGGTGATGTGTGGTTTGCGAGGGTACCCTGGTCTTTCTGTTTCGTGGGTTGAAGTTATTTACTTCTCTCTCAGATGTCCATGGGCAGTCCTGTTCTAGCCTGTTATGGCTTAAATGCCCTCGCCGCGGTCTCGTAGATTTCGCCGAAGCGTACCCACAAAACTTACTCCTTACAGCGTCTGTTGCTTTTCTACAACTGTAGCAACCATAAGTTTTGTCTGACCCGTCCCCGCTGTAATCTTGGGTACCCTAAATCTATTAGAGGTCCCCCTAGGTCCCTGCTGCCAGTGAACGCCTTTGAATAAGCTATCATTTAGATAAGTTTGTTCCTTTCCGTAGCCACTTCGGATTCGCTCGTAGAGCTTTTCACTTTGTCTCGCAGCAGATAACGCTTCCGATAATGTTGTCGGATTGGATCTGGCCACATCCTTCTTAATGAAGGGGTTAATTAAAGCATCTATGAAAAATTCAGCTAGGTGCACTTTCACAGCTGAACTTTCCCTCATATCTGCATCCCTGTATGCTAACTTAGCAAGTCGGTTCATCCTATTAGCTAAGGTAGCGAGTGCTTCACCTCGATTTTGCCTTATTCTTATTAGGGCCCTGGCGGCATCGGCGGTATTTATAACCTCGCCATACTGTGACGCTACCTCCTCGAGTAGGTATTTACTGGTTGCATTCGGATCGTCGTCGAGATATTCTCCGATCCATTCCGAAGGTAGACCGTCTGAAAAGTCATATGCCAGGTTTAATAGCTCTGGGTCTGTTAGATTATAGACCCGCTCTTTCTTTTTCAGAGCAGCTAGCCATGGCCTTAAGTCAGACGATCTTCCAGTAAATATTGGGATCTTCGATCCACCTGTGATCACTCTATTTAAGGGAGTTGGATTAGTGCTAGCCATTTTGTCTATTTCTTTTTTTTTATAGCAGACGTTAAACAAAAAAGCTCTATACACAAATAATTTTTATAAATTATTTACCAACAAATTCAGAGTAAATGAGAGTAGAAGAAAATGGTCACCTACCTTTTGCTTTTGTGGTTTCACGGTGTGTTGTCTTTTTTTCTTCTGCTGATGCTGGGATGGTCGTTCCGGTCAGAAGTGACTGTTTTTTTTTGTTTTTTTTTATTGTGTCCGTGCGTTTTTCTTTGGATATTTTTTTTTCAACTGTGATTGCGATCGTTTGTTTGTTGTATTTTTAGTTGTGTCCGTGTTTTTTTTTTTTAGTAGTGGTAACGCTGGGTCTTATTCTTGGTCACGCTGCATCAATTGTGATGGAGTCGTTTGGCCAGTGGGGTTAGTGGGGTTAATCTTGCCGGGGGCGTTGTATATCTTGGTCGCGGCATCCATGTGAACCGACCGTTTGGCCAAAGGGGTTAATCTTGGGACCGGCACCAGTGTGATCCTATCGTGACCTGGAGAGTCACTCTTTTATCAATGTAACAAACTTACTTTGCATCAACGTGGCACGTTGTCTTGGGGGGTATATCTTGGTGTGGCAACGTTGCTTTGGGGCGTTTATCCTTGTCGCGGCATCCATGGGGCAGGATCTCTTATACTAGGGACGTTAGGGCGATCTGTTACAACATGTGCACGTAATTACTCGCCGTTCTTATCAGTGAGCAATCATCGTCTCTGTCTGTTGTACACACGGCAGATAAATGTACCTTTAAAAATAGTGAATGTTACAGATGTCATGAGACAGGACACATCCGCAGAAAGTGAAGGCAGCAACAAGATACATTCTTAAAAATAACTAAAGAGAGCGATGCAATGAATGTGGTGGATGAAGAACAGACAGTTGAAACAGGATTCACTATGGAAAGGTTAAATCTGGATGAGAGGGAGGTTCAGCAAGAAGAATTGAATTCATACAATATTTCCAACCTACGAACACCACCGGTAAAGGTGGAGCTGTTGTTAAACAAAAAAAAAAGTTGTCATGGAGATAGATACAGGAGCATCTTGTACGGTCATTAGTCTAAAAAAAGTAAAGAGCTCGGTAGGATTCAGGATTTTAAAAAGCGCAGTAAAACTGACGACTTATATGGTAAGATAGTACAACCTCAGGGGACAAGAGTTGTAGAGGTATTACATGAAGGACAGGTGAACTGTTATCACTACTGGTTGTGAAAGAAGAGGTACAAACACTACTGGGTAAATATTGGATGAAAAACTTCATCCAAGGGCGATAACTTGATACATTATATTCCTCCATTGTTAGATGGATCAATCAACATAGTCTCTTAACTTAAATGGAGCTCTATTAACCAAATTTGTCCACACAACTTGAGCCACTGCACAGTTTAATGCGGAAAGGCACAGTTTGGAAGTGGGAAGCCTTACAACAAAAAGCTTTTGAAGAGACAAAGAAAATGCTGTGTACACCACCCCTACTGACTCATTTGTGCAAGTGGATGCTTCTCTTTATGGCTTGGGAGCTGTGTTGGCTCATAGGATGGAAGATGGCAGTGGAAAGCCAGTATGTTACATCTCCCGAAGGTTACATCAATATCTTTTTGGAAACCTCTTCACGATGTTCACCGATCACAAACAGTTGTTGGGTCTATTTGCAGAGAACAAGCCAATTCATGCTATGGCAGCTGCCCGAGTACAACGTTGGGCTCTATTCTTGACTGCCTATAATAAAAACTAGAATACCGAACTGGAGCCCTCAATAGTAATGCGGACTGTTTGAGTCGTCTTCCACTGGAGGTTCATGAAAAAGATATATCTAAATCCACTAATGAAATATTTATGATGGACCTTGCTTAAAAGCTCCAGTGAAGGTTGAAACTGTGAGAGCAGAGACTAGGAAAGATCCGATCTTGAGTCGGGTATACAAATTCACCATGAATGGCTGGAATGGGGTCAGTTGGAGTAAACATTTAAAGCCCTATTTTGATAAACGGGAGGAACTGACCTGGTAAGGTGGTGTGTTATTGTGGGGAAGCAGGATTATTATTCCTCCTAATTTGAGAGGAAAAGTTCTGCAGCAACTACACCAGACTCATGTAGTTATTGTGAGGATGAAATCATTATCTAGAAGCTATGTATGGTGGTTAACACTGGATGGAGATATTGAGTGGATCGTCAAGAGGTGTGAAAGTTGTGTGCTAAATCAGAAACAGCCCAACAGAACTCAGATTCATTGTTGGGAAAGGATTTACATAGACTATGCAGGTCCAGTTTTTGGACACATGTTTTTAATAGTGGTTGATGCCTACTCCAAATGGATGGAGGTTTGCATAATGAAGACATTCACTGCTGCAGCTACCATGGAGAAGTTCAGGAGAATCTTTGCGACTCATGGGTTGCCTCTGCTGGTTGTGAGTGACAAAGGCCCTTGTTTTTCCGATGATGAATTTAGGAGGGTTTTTAGAGGCAAATGGAGGTAAACACATATTCACGGCTCCTTAACATCCCTCGTCCAACGGGGAGGCGAAACGCAGTGTGCATACATTCAAGGAAACAATGAAGAGGATGGACAAAGACACAAAAACATCTCTTGAAAAAAAAGTCAACAGATTCCTTTTTAACTACAGGACAGCTCCACCCACAGTAACTGGGGTTCCTCCTGCTGAATTGCTATTCAAGCGACAATTAAGAACAGCCTTTCATCTGTTAGAGCCAAACAAGTTTAAGAACATGGTGTACAACTACAAAATGGAGAAGGGTACTAAGATCATGACACCGTTCCGAAATAATGGGGTGAATGATCCAGTCCTTGTGAGGAATTTTGGCCCTTGTCAACGGTGGCTGGAGGGCATCATTACAAGGCAGTTGGGTAATGTCAATTTTTAGGTAGAGACCGAGAGAGGAGTTACACGGAAACATTCAGATCAGATCCTTAAAAGAACAATCTTGGTGCTAGACTTAATACTACCATTAAAGGGTCAAGAGCGAATACAACTAACCAATCAACGAGCGTGTTATAAATTCCAATAACACGTGATATATTTGTAAATAAGTGAAAGAGAAAAACACGGTGGCGCTAGATAATATTCCTAAAGCGAAAATAAAGGAAAATCAAAAGTCAATGGAATTGAAGCAATTCTTCGTTAGACAACAGGGTTATTTCCATTGCATAGCAAATACAAATCTTCTATTTCTAATAATTAAAAAATATATTGAAATATGCTCAGATGCATTTATAAACATTCAAGACCAGGTTCTATGCCTTCCAGACTCGATCCCGAGCAATCAACACCCTCTAGACCCAGTCCTAGATATCCAAGATCTAGTTACAGACATCCCAGACCCGCTTCTAGAACAGGTTTGCGATTTTCCAGATAGGTGTGTAAGCCTTCCAAATCGTGTTCTACAGTTTCTACATTTCGTTCTAAACGTTTAGATCCGGTTCCATATCTCCAACTTTGTTCCAGATATTCTATATTTTGTTCCAGACAGCTTTCCAGACCTGGTAGACTAAATCAATCGAATTTTCACTGACAAAATTTAAAATGTTCAACTTTTAGTGTAGACTGTCCAACAAGTCGTTAATATGTTAAGTTGCAAACAGAGAGACACACCATGGATAAAGCACACACACTCACTTTGCCATCTTCCACTCTCGTTAGAGTGCTCTGCACGTATAGAAGGGGTCTCGTCTCAGAGAGAGTATCGTTATTGTGACCGTTCTACACGTTAGGGTCACCCAGAGCGTTAGATAACGTCAATTCTTGCCCTGTGCACTATAATACTTCCATAATTATTCAGTCGGGTCGACTGGTAATCTTAAATGATATGGTAATTCTGTACGCATGTCCAATAATAATTCTCTCAGATGACCTTGTGCCACTATACTCGAGGGGGGTTAAATGTCCCAAGAATAGCATGTCTAATTGTGCTCTTACATGCACGAGCAGAGTTATTAAGAACTGACAAGGTTGATGCAACGCCAATCAGTTAATAATAGAAAAATCAATTGAAAAACTGTTGTACAAACCTGTTCAGTTTCGTCAATTCGTCTGTCATATTAACTATATCTTCCTGAAATACTCGCAGGTTACAAATTACTCACTTTGTCCGCTTACATCCTCGTTAGTGTGCTCTACCCGTAAGGAACTGGGGTTCATCTCGTAGTGAGTGTTGTTTTTGTGATCTGGGCTTGTTCATCAACCACTTGTCTTTCCTTCTTAGATAGGGCCAATAAATGAGTCTCTAACCTAATAGTTCCCACACTGTCTACTAAGCTTCAACCCATGTCCCATCGCCGCAATGTTGCATATCTGTGCTTGTCTTACAACTACTTCAATAGAATATTCCACGTAACGTAATTAACTCCGACCAATCTGACAAGCATCACAATCCCACCCCTTTATTATAGAGGTCTCCAGATTTCCGAATGCTTTCTATTCTAATAGTTTGATGTCTCGATCCGTTGGACTTTGGAATCCCCCCCCTGCTCTCTTTTTCCCTACGTTTTACGTTTCTATGGCAGCGTGCTTTTTGGAGGTAAATAGAATTAAAAAGAAATCCACCAATGCATACTCCCAAACTTTAACCTTAACGCCAACTCTAACCCTAACCCTAAACCGACTGGTTACATTAACTACAACTCTCTCATAACTTTCGTATTGTTTTTGCTTCATCTTCAGACACTGTATCGAATTAAAGCTTTTCCCTCTATTATGGTTAGAACTGATATCATCAGTTGCGGTGGTAATATCTATACTCCTTTCCTTCAATTGATATTCCATTATTGAGGCATCTTCTTATTAAGGAATACAATAACTATATCGAATGAACCCAGTATCGAATTAAATCTTTTCCCTCTAATATGGCTGGAACTGATCTCATCAGTTCCGGTGGTAATATCTATACTCCTTTCCATCCATTGATATTCCATTATTGTGGCCTTTTGTTTTAAGGAAGACAATAACCTGTATCGAATGAACCCAGTATCGAATTAAAGCTTTTCCCTCTAATATGGCTGGAACTGATCTAATCAGTTCCGGTGGTAATATCTATACTCCTTTTCTTCCATTGATATTCCATTATTGTGGCCTCTTGTTTTAAGGAAGACAATAACCTGTATCGAATGAACACTGTATCGAATTAAAGCTTTTCCCTCTAATATGACTGGAACTGATCTCATCAGTTGCGGTGGTAATATCTATACTTCTTTCCATCCATTGATATTCCATTATTGTGGCCTCTTGTTTTAAGGAAGACAATAACATCGCATGTTTATCATCACGTAAATATCTTCCTACATATACATACAGTCTAGCTTTTCTAAACGTATCTTCCCCCGTGTCTCTCTTTTCTTATATCCATTGTCCTCCTAATAAAGAATTATTTTCATCATATTGTTGATATTGAAGTGTCGTGGAACTTTTATGCGGTTTAATTTCCGTTGGGGTCTTTCCGTAGATGTCTTTCTGCTGGGCGCCTTAAAATGTTGTTTTGTTTAACAATTATTCAGTCCAACTCAGGGATAAACAATCAATTTGTTCCACATAATAAAAATATTGTTTATTCCATCGATTTTTTGTTTTACTCCAAAATAAAATATAACTATTTTCCATTATTTATTTTATTTCAGATTTGCAGTTTTAAAGTCGGATGTTCTTTTTCTTCTTTTCCCTTTGAGTTTCATAATGTGTTGTATTTTGCTGTGCTTAAAAGAACGATGTCACACACGAATATATAAATATATAATGATACACCTTTATTGTCGGTGGCGATAAACGAGTGAAAAACGAAGACGCAGTTACAGTAACTTGACGGGGTGTTTTTCTCGGGCACAAATCGCCAATTGACATCAGGTTCGTGTTGATATTTTATAACAATCTGTGACACTCACAAACACCTGTGGGACTTCGCTGTCAATGTAGCAACACCCCCGGGATATATATTCGGTGATGTGGGTTTTCCTTCTTCCGGTAACCTTTGCAGGTGGTTTCAATCAACCGTTATTTTATTTCTGACAATACACTATGTTTTTCTTTTCCAGACCAAATGGCTTGACTCCGGTTGTTTAAATACCATTATATCTCTACTAAACCTCATATGAATTCCACAACAAATTATTATGCTCGTATGAATCGATCGGAATATTTCGGTTTTGCTTAGTGATGTTTACTTGCTTGTTTCTGTCACATTATGGATGACCCAATGTCAGATTTGTGTGTGTGTGTGTGTGTGTGTCTGTGTGTGTGTGTAGGCTCGTCTTTTTTGTTCGGATTATTGTTTTTGTTGATTAGTTTTTTTTGTTTTTTTTTCGTACAACAATTTGTGTTGCTGTGCCACTAGATTGTATATTCGTGTGTATATCTGGGGGTTTTCTTTGTTTCCACGCACGCATAAGACATATTTTTGAACTCTTGTTTGGCTTTTGTTTTTAGTTTTTACTTTGTTCAAAGTTTCTTTCGCTAAATTAGATTAATATTTAAATTTATTTGTTTTTATTTTATTTTAGTTTTATACAGTTTAGCGTTGAGAAGAAGTTTGTTCTTTTTTATATTGTATCGTAAGATGGGATTTGATTTCAGCAGTTAGCGTGTTTAACGTCGGAGAATCACCAGTGAGTTTTCGATCACGTCGGAGTCACCAGTTATGGCAAAGAGTTCCGAACAAAGGTTAAGACATGTACTTCCAACGCTCGGGGTACCATATTTATTTAAGGAATCCCACGTGGTATGATGCATTTATATTAGATGGGCCTTGATTAATACAAGGTTTTTAATTCTTATCTTATAGTGATAAATATTGTTATCCGGTCACAAATCATTTTTAGGGAAATATTATTATGAGTTAATAATGGAGGTTTACTTAGCGTTTTGTGACCTATTTGCGTTACGCACAGAATGTAAAATATGAGATTATTCATCCACGTGGGAAACCAAAATTAAAAAAATAAACAAAAAAAGGAAAGGAAGAAACCATTATTAATATATTGGAACGGGGAAGGAAATGAAAAGATAAATGACAATAATAGTATTTATTAAAATAACATTTAAGAAAATCAGTTCATTTTTGGATAATAAAACTTAAGTTTCTTACACGAATGAAATGTTCAGTTTGTTACACGAGTGAAATATTCGCTGGAAAGTTCGTGTTTGTATGAATGCGTGTGTATGTGCGAGCGTTGTTGATGTAAAGTTATGTATGTATATTATTGGCTATTGTAATGTTTGTGTGTCTGGGTAAAAGTTCTTTGTTCATGGTGATGGGAGATGGAAGATGTTACCTTCTTTTTGACTTGCGCCTCCCCCTTTCCATATCGTGCGTTATAGCCTGGAACCAAAGGGTGAAAATGAGAGAAGTCGCGACTCGTTGCTTCTTTTTTATAAAGGGTCAAATCTCGCGTGGTCAAACTAACGTGACGGTCCCTGATTGGCCGGAATTTTCAGCCAACGTGTTTTTCGGGACGTTCCCTGTTCTTTTCGTCAAAGCAAAGGAAAGAGTATTAAAACAACACGGAGAAAGAAAAGGAGTCGCAATAAAGGACATTTGCTTTCTGAATATCCCCTTGGCCCGTCGTAGCTTTTGCTACAATACATTAACGCGTATCATTGTATTATTTGCTATATTTATTTATTATAATTATTTGGTTAATTGTTTCTTTGTCAGTTATTGTTTTTTTTGTTTAAGTAAAGTTGCATTTCCTCACACAACTAAAATATCACTCTTAATTAAGGTTAAGCTTTCCAATAAAAAAATCTTTTGAACTTATGACCTAACGATGCCATAATATTTCTGCTATTGCATTGCTTAAATCTTTGCTTACTTTTTTCACTACAAAATTTGAACCACGCCTATTTTTTATTTAGCAGAAATATCTTGAAGATAACAAAGTTTTATAGATGTCGCATGTCTTTTTTGTTGGAAATGTCATCATATCTGTTTGTTAACAACACCATTATTTCAATAAATTTGCATGGTAATTTATCATTATTATTGACACACAGATTAAGTTCAATGAAAATCATACTTGTAGTAATATAATCGTGTATAATCGTTCGATAAGTATTCACCGAAAGTAACATTTTGAAACTGTACTACCCATGAAAAACAAATCTTCCACTTGATAAAAACAACAAAAATATATTAAAATCTAACAATGCTGTGAATTTAACGTACATTTTCAAATCGATTCTATTTTTGTTAATTTCTTTAATCAATATATATTACACGTGTATATAAGTTTTCAAATTTTAAATCTTAACGATATTCTAACGATTCTATTTTCCACATATATATTGTTGCGAATTTTTTTAATCAATATTTATTACACGTGTATATAAGTTTTCACATTTTAAATATTAACGATATTCTAACGATTCTATTTTTCCGCATATATTTTGTTGCGAATTTTTTACTCAATGTTTATTACACGTGTATATAAGTTTAACAAATAAAAATCTTAACGATATTCCAACGATTCTATTTTTTACGCGTACATTTACTTGCTAATTTATTTAATCAATATTTATTACACGTGTATACAAGTTTTAAAATTTTAAATCTTAACGATATTCCAACGATTTATTTTTACACGTATATTTTCTTGCGAATTTCTTTAATCAATATTTATTACGCGTTTTATAAGTTTTAAAATTAAAGATCGTAAAAATGTTGTCAATATTTCAGTTTGGACCGACGTTCCCACATAGACAGGGATATTTACTTGTGTTGTCACCATTAAAAACGTCTTAACATGCTTTTTCGGTATTTTGAGCAAGATGTCAGAAATTAAAACTCAGGAGGTCTCAGGGTACGAATGATCAGATTCCCCAGCAGTTTCTAAGCATATACATTAGCGTATTTCATTTGAAATAGATAATTATTGGTTGTGTTGTTTTACCAATTTTCTCTATGCATGAATTATCTCCTCTCATGGGTGAATGAATAAGAGACAGGTTCCTTTCCTTTTATTATTGAAGTTCGCTTTAATTATTCATAAACAAATCAGTGACGTGTATCGTGATACATGCCAGTAAGTTTTTAGCACAAAAAAGCAGAACTGAATCGCACAAATGAATAGGTTTTACTCAATTTACAACTGGTCAAACAGGATCTTGTTTTCCTACGTCATCGTTTAAATCAGTAAAAAATGCAACAAAATGAATCATGTTTATAAACGTAACCGTCTATATTTCTGTGTGGGTGTCGTCTTACACATGGTTCTCATATATATGCATATAACACCATTTATATATATTAAAAATAAACACACACAATATATATGTCTTCAAAATTAATAATATAATGCAAGCCAAAGTACAACAATATTTAATCCACAAGTAACACACTCCACAGAAACACCCCCCACTGCTAACAATACAGAAGCATCCCACTGTTCCGTAATACTAGCGACAGTGGTACTATCCTAACACTAGTATACCGCCTCCACACACACACAAAAATATAATATATAAAGTTAGGTATATTTATATTGTTTATATAGTTGTATATACAAGAGTTACTGCTAAAATAATTAACCGATTATTATGACTTTTCGAAACGCATCTGCTTGGCGTAAGGGATCAACATGTGGGATATATTTAGTTCAATTTAGTGTCATGTAAAGCCGATAAAAACGGGGTGGAAGCTCTCGGAAAAATTCACATACCTCCAAGTTTTTGTGAACTGTTCACAATAGGTAGTAGAAATCAATTAATAAATATTCCCCACATTTTAGTTTTTTTAAAGAATTTATGAAAAGAGTTTCATGGGGTAAATCATTTGTATTGGAAGGACGTTGGGTACTCCTAGGCTAAAGACATGATGGTTGCGTATTGTCTTTATATATGTTTTTAAAAATCAAGAAAACTTACACTAAGTACCTACTTAGAGTTTTTCTTCTTCATTACACTTTACTGTTTGCCCAAACCAATGGAAAGAAGAAAATGCACATTGGATACATTTTCGGCAGCCCTGTAACTCTCGCTGCCACTACTTCGTCCCTAAGTCATTTCCATGAGCGATTTTTCTGACAAAGGGGGAATAAAATGTGCTGTACTCTGGGTCAGCAGTTGTTTAATAGGAACAGAATTTTGAAATGACTTGAGTAATTGCCTCTTATTATTTTTGTAGCCATTTTACTATTAATAGTGCCGGATGTAAACGTTGTACCTCGGCTGACGTTATCTGACTGATTCTCTAAGAACCCGAACCTTCCAAAGAGGCTGTCCATCAGCAGCTGCATAATACCTCGGCTGCTGTATTGCCATTTACTTAATGGACTCTTAGACCATGCAGTAGTTTCTGGTTGGAACTCCCGAGGCCATATTAGTGGCAGCTGCTGCGTCTTTTCTTTCGTCAATAGTTTACAAAAAAATATATTTCTTTTACTCACTGTGTGTTCTTCTCTTAACCCCCTTTCCTGACCTCTTCTGACCTCTTCTGACCTCTTCTACGAAACTGCAATTATCATCATGAATCCTCAAAAGCAAAACATAAGTATAAAAAGAGAGTCCTAATTTCTAACGTAGATCCCTTCTACCAGGTCTTCTTTTCCAACATTAAGGGTTCTACGTTCAAACCTTCCAGAGGTTGAAATCAATTTACAGGAGACCAAACCGTACCTGTTCTTTCTGTGCCAAACTGACCGTCAGTTTGTATAGATGAATTCATGATCATAGGTTATTCAAACATGACCTCAAACCCCGCCACTCAACATCGCCATGATCACGGAGTCTGTGCCTACATCAGGGATGGTTTTCAATATTGTAAGGACTTTTCTAAAGAAGACCCTGATCCTCCCAAAATATGTTTCTGTGTTCCACTCGTCCTTTGTTCTCTAACGTCCTGTCGCCGAAGGGGTTACTGTTATTGGGAACATTTCTGACAAAATAGACAAGATCCTGGCTGTTCATCCTTCTGCTAGCATCCATGTCTGTGTCGACTTCAATGTTCGCAATGTTGAGTGGAAGTTCATTCGAACAAGACTGATGATGAAGAAAGGTTCGACGGTGACTTTTCTCTTGAATATATGAGCTTACACAAATTGTTGACAAAAACCCATACGCATAATCGATGATGATGGACATTTTTGGCTTGACAATTTGCCCTGAACAGTGCACAACTACTGTCCTGTCTCTACCGGGTATCTTCTATCACTCACTTGTCTCAATAAGAATTCAAACGGAATTAGCAATTCCTACGTATAATCTTTTAAAATTAGAGTCGCCACTCAAAGACTTGTCTTCCAGGGATTTGGAAGAATAACAAAAAAGGTCTTAAGCAGATGTAAGACATCTATCCGAACTATCAGTAATGGACCTGAGGTAATTTCCTCAGCATCTGGCAGAGCCAAAATTTTCGTTACAAACTTTGCACCACATTCTACCATATGTAATCAGAGCTACCTACCCCAGAATTCCCCCTAATGACCCAAAAAACCCTAAGCGATATCCGAATGACTGTAATTACTCGAGCACCCCTCCCCTCTCTCTTCTGTTTACAAAAATTCCCCAGGACAGACAGACAGACAGACAGACAGACATCCTGACAGAATGACCCCAAAAACCCTAAGCGATATTCGAATGACTGTACGGGATGTTGCCAAACTTATCAAGAACCTTGATGCCAATAAGGCAACTGGTCCCGCCAACATTCCAGTCATAGAACTCAAGAAGCTGTAACCAGAAATAACCCATATACTTACAAAGTTGTACCATCGTTGCTTAAAGGATAAATGCTTTCCATAACTTTGGTAGACTTCGCTTGTCTGCCCAATATTTAAAAATAAGGGAGATCGGTCCTCTGAATCTCAGTACAGACCAATCAGCATCTGCGTCGTAAGTTGCTTTAATCTGTAATAAATCAAGAGGTTGTCAAAAACCTACACAGAAACAATCTACTTAGTAGCAAGCAATATGGATTGCGTCCTGCTATATCTACAGCTGATCTGCTGACATTAATATCGCACAGGATCAGTGAATTTATAGATGGGGGCTTCGCTTCTAGAGCGATAACACTTGATATATCAAAGGTATTCGATACGGTTGGCACAAAGGTTTTATTCACAAACTTGCTAGCTATGGAATATCTGGAAATGTCATCAGAACCATCAAACGATTTCTCTACGATTGGTCTGTTAAGGTATTCGTTAACAAACAAAAGTCAAAAGCTAAATTATCAATGCCGGCGTACCCCAGGGATCAATTCCTGGCCCAAACTTCGTTCTGATCTTCATCAACGATCTCCCAAATCGTATCCTGAAATCATTCGTTGATATCTACGCAGAAGACACAATTATCTATGACAGCACCTCAGAAAGCACTGATGACCAAGATCATTTTAACTCTTCATCTTCCGATTTGGAGCACGTAGTACAATGGGGGAAATGGTGGCTTGTCACTTTTAACGTCTTCAAACCCAAGCTTCTCTCTTTTCACCATCAACGCTCGGATCCTCATTTCTCCCCACTTGTAATTAAGGGCTTTGCTTAATGAAACCCCGATACTTGATAACCTCTTCAGACTGACTCTTACCCCAGATCTAAAATGGAAGACTTCCATCAAATGGGTTGTTAATGTTGCTGATAAAATGGTTGGATCATTCTATCGTTCCAGAAAATAGCTCACCTCTGACGCCATCCTATTTGAGTATAAGAGCCAGATTCGTACTAAGATCGAGTATTTATGTCATATCTGGGCATGTTCCGCTCGGAGAATTGTTTCTCTCCTTGATAGGGTACAAAACTGACTTCGCAAGGGTGTTGAACTATTATCCCCTTTGTAGCCCTTTTTCAGAAAACAGAGTTCCTAGCCTTTTTCTACGCTATCGATATGTTCATGGTGGGTGCTCGACTGATCTCCAATCCCCCCCCCCTGTAACACATTCACATCAAGAACACGCCTGGCTAAAAACAACAACAGAGGACTTTCCTGTCTCTCTATATGTGTATCAAAGGCCATTCGCAACTCCCATGAATCACTTTTTGTCCCGTCTGTGGATAAAATGCAACGAAACTTCTTCCCAGCCGTGTAATGTAAACAAATACTTGTTGAATCATACTCTTAGAAAATCAATTTCTTCTTAAGAAATTTCCTGTCCATTCCATGGTTGTTTCCAATCTTCGCATTGTGGCATTCAACGTTCAACCGACGATCTCAAGTCTAATGTAAACACATACTTGTTGAATCATACCCTTAGAAAATCAATTTCTTCTTAAGAAATTTCCTGTCCATTCCATGGTTGTTTCCAATCTTCGCATTGTGGCATTCAACGTTCAACCGACGATCTCAAGTCTAATGTAAACAAATACTTGTTGAATCATACTCTTAGAAAATCAATTTCTTCTTAAGAAATTTCCTGTCCATTCCATGGTTGTTTCCAATCTTCGCATTGTGGCATTCAACGTTCAACCGACGATCTCAAGTCTAATGTAAACAAATACTTGTTGAATCATACTCTTAGAAAATCAATTTCTTCTTAAGAAATTTCCTGTCCATTCCATGGTTGTTTCCAATCTTCGCATTGTGGCATTCAACGTTCAACCGACGATCTCAAGTCTAATGTAAACAAATACTTGTTGAATCATACTCTTAGAAAATCAATTTCTTCTTAAGAAATTTCCTGTCCATTCCATGGTTGTTTCCAATCTTCGCATTGTGGCATTCAACGTTCAACCGACGATCTCAAGTCTAATGTAAACAAATACTTGTTGAATCATACTCTTAGAAAATCAATTTCTTCTTAAGAAATTTCCTGTCCATTCCATGGTTGTTTCCAATCTTCGCATTGTGGCATTCAACGTTCAACCGACGATCTCAAGTCTAATGTAAACAAATACTTGTTGAATCATACTCTTAGAAAATCAATTTCTTCTTAAGAAATTTCCTGTCCATTCCATGGTTGTTTCCAATCTTCGCATTGTGGCATTCAACGTTCAACCGACGATCTCAAGTCTAATGTAAACAAATACTTGTTGAATCATACTCTTAGAAAATCAATTTCTTCTTAAGAAATTTCCTGTCCATTCCATGGTTGTTTCTAAACTTCGCATTGTGGCATTCAACGTTCAACCGACGATCTCAAGTCTAATGTAAACAAATACTTGTTGAATCATACTCTTAGAAAATCAATTTCTTCTTAAGAAATCTCCTGTCCATTCCATGGTTGTTTCCAATCTTCGCATTGTGGCATTCAACGTTCAACCGACGATCTCAAGTCTAATGTAAACAAATACTTGTTGAATCATACTCTTAGAAAATCAATTTCTTCTTAAGAAATTTCCTGTCCATTCCATGGTTGTTTCCAATCTTCGCATTGTGGCATTCAACGTTCAACCGACGATCTCAAGTCTAATGTAAACAAATACTTGTTGAATCATACTCTTAGAAAATCAATTTCTTCTTAAGAAATTTCCTGTCCATTCCATGGTTGTTTCCAATCTTCGCATCGTGGCATTCAACGTTCAACCGACGATCTCAAGTCTAATGTAAACAAATACTTGTTGAATCATACTCTTAGAAAATCAATTTCTTCTTAAGAAATTTCCTGTCCATTCCATGGTTGTTTCCAATCTTCGCATCGTGGCATTCAACGTTCAACCGACGATTTCAAGTCTAATGTAAACAAATACTTGTTGAATCATACTCTTAGAAAATCAATTTCTTCTTAAGAAATTTCCTGTCCATTCCATGGTTGTTTCCAATCTTCGCATCGTGGCATTCAACGTTCAACCGACGATCTCAAGTCTAATGTAAACAAATACTTGTTGAATCATACTCTTAGAAAATCAATTTCTTCTTAAGAAATTTCCTGTCCATTCCATGGTTGTTTCCAATCTTCGCATCGTGGCATTCAACGTTCAACCGACGATTTCAAGTCTAATGTAAACAAATACTTGTTGAATCATACTCTTAGAAAATCAATTTCTTCTTAAGAAATTTCCTGTCCATTCCATGGTTGTTTCCAATCTTCGCATCGTGGCATTCAACGTTCAACCGACGATTTCAAGTCTAATGTAAACAAATACTTGTTGAATCATACTCTTAGAAAATCAATTTCTTCTTAAGAAATGTCCTGTCCATTCCATGGTTGTTTCCAATCTTCGCATCGTGGCATTCAACGTTCAACCGACGATTTCAAGTCTAATGTAAACAAATACTTGTTGAATCATACTCTTAGAAAATCAATTTCTTCTTAAGAAATTTCCTGTCCATTCCATGGTTGTTTCCAATCTTCGCATTGTGGCATTCAACGTTCAACCGACGATCTCAAGTCTAATGTAAACAAATACTTGTTGAATCATACTCTTAGAAAATCAATTTCTTCTTAAGAAATTTCCTGTCCATTCCATGGTTGTTTCCAATCTTCGCATTGTGGCATTCAACGTTCAACCGACGATCTCAAGTCTAATGTAAACAAATACTTGTTGAATCATACTCTTAGAAAATCAATTTCTTCTTAAGAAATTTCCTGTCCATTCCATGGTTGTTTCCAATCTTCGCATTGTGGCATTCAACGTTCAACCGACGATCTCAAGTCTAATGTAAACAAATACTTGTTGAATCATACTCTTAGAAAATCAATTTCTTCTTAAGAAATTTCCTGTCCATTCCATGGTTGTTTCCAATCTTCGCATTGTGGCATTCAACGTTCAACCGACGATCTCAAGTCTAATGTAAACAAATACTTGTTGAATCATACTCTTAGAAAATCAATTTCTTCTTAAGAAATTTCCTGTCCATTCCATGGTTGTTTCCAATCTTCGCATTGTGGCATTCAACGTTCAACCGACGATCTCAAGTCTAATGTAAACAAATACTTGTTGAATCATACTCTTAGAAAATCAATTTCTTCTTAAGAAATTTCCTGTCCATTCCATGGTTGTTTCCAATCTTCGCATTGTGGCATTCAACGTTCAACCGACGATCTCAAGTCTAATGTAAACAAATACTTGTTGAATCATACTCTTAGAAAATCAATTTCTTCTTAAGAAATTTCCTGTCCATTCCATGGTTGTTTCCAATCTTCGCATTGTGGCATTCAACGTTCAACCGACGATCTCAAGTCTAATGTAAACAAATACTTGTTGAATCATACTCTTAGAAAATCAATTTCTTCTTAAGAAATTTCCTGTCCATTCCATGGTTGTTTCCAATCTTCGCATTGTGGCATTCAACGTTCAACCGACGATCTCAAGTCTAATGTAAACAAATACTTGTTGAATCATACTCTTAGAAAATCAATTTCTTCTTAAGAAATTTCCTGTCCATTCCATGGTTGTTTCCAATCTTCGCATTGTGGCATTCAACGTTCAACCGACGATCTCAAGTCTAATGTAAACAAATACTTGTTGAATCATACTCTTAGAAAATCAATTTCTTCTTAAGAAATTTCCTGTCCATTCCATGGTTGTTTCCAATCTTCGCATTGTGGCATTCAACGTTCAACCGACGATCTCAAGTCTAATGTAAACAAATACTTGTTGAATCATACTCTTAGAAAATCAATTTCTTCTTAAGAAATTTCCTGTCCATTCCATGGTTGTTTCTAAACTTCGCATTGTGGCATTCAACGTTCAACCGACGATCTCAAGTCTAATGTAAACAAATACTTGTTGAATCATACTCTTAGAAAATCAATTTCTTCTTAAGAAATCTCCTGTCCATTCCATGGTTGTTTCCAATCTTCGCATTGTGGCATTCAACGTTCAACCGACGATCTCAAGTCTAATGTAAACAAATACTTGTTGAATCATACTCTTAGAAAATCAATTTCTTCTTAAGAAATTTCCTGTCCATTCCATGGTTGTTTCCAATCTTCGCATCGTGGCATTCAACGTTCAACCGACGATTTCAAGTCTAATGTAAACAAATACTTGTTGAATCATACTCTTAGAAAATCAATTTCTTCTTAAGAAATTTCCTGTCCATTCCATGGTTGTTTCCAATCTTCGCATCGTGGCATTCAACGTTCAACCGACGATTTCAAGTCTAATGTAAACAAATACTTGTTGAATCATACTCTTAGAAAATCAATTTCTTCTTAAGAAATTTCCTGTCCATTCCATGGTTGTTTCCAATCTTCGCATCGTGGCATTCAACGTTCAACCGACGATCTCAAGTCTAATGTAAACAAATACTTGTTGAATCATACTCTTAGAAAATCAATTTCTTCTTAAGAAATTTCCTGTCCATTCCATGGTTGTTTCCAATCTTCGCATCGTGGCATTCAACGTTCAACCGACGATTTCAAGTCTAATGTAAACAAATACTTGTTGAATCATACTCTTAGAAAATCAATTTCTTCTTAAGAAATTTCCTGTCCATTCCATGGTTGTTTCTAATCTTCGCATTGTGGCATTCAACGTTCAACCGACGATTTCAAGTCTAATGTAAACAAATACTTGTTGAATCATACTCTTAGAAAATCAATTTCTTCTTAAGAAATTTCCTGTCCATTCCATGGTTGTTTCCAATCTTCGCATCGTGGCATTCAACGTTCAACCGACGATTTCAAGTCTAATGTAAACAAATACTTGTTGAATCATACTCTTAGAAAATCAATTTCTTCTTAAGAAATGTCCTGTCCATTCCATGGTTGTTTCCAATCTTCGCATCGTGGCATTCAACGTTCAACCGACGATTTCAAGTCTAATGTAAACAAATACTTGTTGAATCATACTCTTAGAAAATCAATTTCTTCTTAAGAAATTTCCTGTCCATTCCATGGTTGTTTCCAATCTTCGCATTGTGGCATTCAACGTTCAACCGACGATCTCAAGTCTAATGTAAACAAATACTTGTTGAATCATACTCTTAGAAAATCAATTTCTTCTTAAGAAATTTCCTGTCCATTCCATGGTTGTTTCCAATCTTCGCATTGTGGCATTCAACGTTCAACCGACGATCTCAAGTCTAATGTAAACAAATACTTGTTGAATCATACTCTTAGAAAATCAATTTCTTCTTAAGAAATTTCCTGTCCATTCCATGGTTGTTTCCAATCTTCGCATTGTGGCATTCAACGTTCAACCGACGATCTCAAGTCTAATGTAAACAAATACTTGTTGAATCATACTCTTAGAAAATCAATTTCTTCTTAAGAAATTTCCTGTCCATTCCATGGTTGTTTCCAATCTTCGCATTGTGGCATTCAACGTTCAACCGACGATCTCAAGTCTAATGTAAACAAATACTTGTTGAATCATACTCTTAGAAAATCAATTTCTTCTTAAGAAATTTCCTGTCCATTCCATGGTTGTTTCCAATCTTCGCATTGTGGCATTCAACGTTCAACCGACGATCTCAAGTCTAATGTAAACAAATACTTGTTGAATCATACTCTTAGAAAATCAATTTCTTCTTAAGAAATTTCCTGTCCATTCCATGGTTGTTTCCAATCTTCGCATTGTGGCATTCAACGTTCAACCGACGATCTCAAGTCTAATGTAAACAAATACTTGTTGAATCATACTCTTAGAAAATCAATTTCTTCTTAAGAAATTTCCTGTCCATTCCATGGTTGTTTCCAATCTTCGCATTGTGGCATTCAACGTTCAACCGACGATCTCAAGTCTAATGTAAACAAATACTTGTTGAATCATACTCTTAGAAAATCAATTTCTTCTTAAGAAATTTCCTGTCCATTCCATGGTTGTTTCCAATCTTCGCATTGTGGCATTCAACGTTCAACCGACGATCTCAAGTCTAATGTAAACAAATACTTGTTGAATCATACTCTTAGAAAATCAATTTCTTCTTAAGAAATTTCCTGTCCATTCCATGGTTGTTTCTAAACTTCGCATTGTGGCATTCAACGTTCAACCGACGATCTCAAGTCTAATGTAAACAAATACTTGTTGAATCATACTCTTAGAAAATCAATTTCTTCTTAAGAAATCTCCTGTCCATTCCATGGTTGTTTCCAATCTTCGCATTGTGGCATTCAACGTTCAACCGACGATCTCAAGTCTAATGTAAACAAATACTTGTTGAATCATACTCTTAGAAAATCAATTTCTTCTTAAGAAATTTCCTGTCCATTCCATGGTTGTTTCTAAACTTCGCATTGTGGCATTCAACGTTCAACCGACGATCTCAAGTCTAATGTAAACAAATACTTGTTGAATCATACTCTTAGAAAATCAATTTCTTCTTAAGAAATCTCCTGTCCATTCCATGGTTGTTTCCAATCTTCGCATTGTGGCATTCAACGTTCAACCGACGATCTCAAGTCTAATGTAAACAAATACTTGTTGAATCATACTCTTAGAAAATCAATTTCTTCTTAAGAAATTTCCTGTCCATTCCATGGTTGTTTCCAATCTTCGCATTGTGGCATTCAACGTTCAACCGACGATTTCAAGTCTAATGTAAACAAATACTTGTTGAATCATACTCTTAGAAAATCAATTTCTTCTTAAGAAATTTCCTGTCCATTCCATGGTTGTTTCTAAACTTCGCATTGTGGCATTCAACGTTCAACCGACGATCTCAAGTCTAATGTAAACAAATACTTGTTGAATCATACTCTTAGAAAATCAATTTCTTCTTAAGAAATTTCCTGTCCATTCCATGGTTGTTTCCAATCTTCGCATTGTGGCATTCAACGTTCAACCGACGATCTCAAGTCTAATGTAAACAAATACTTGTTGAATCATACTCTTAGAAAATCAATTTCTTCTTAAGAAATTTCCTGTCCATTCCATGGTTGTTTCTAAACTTCGCATTGTGGCATTCAACGTTCAACCGACGATCTCAAGTCTAATGTAAACAAATACTTGTTGAATCATACTCTTAGAAAATCAATTTCTTCTTAAGAAATTTCCTGTCCATTCCATGGTTGTTTCCAATCTTCGCATTGTGGCATTCAACGTTCAACCGACGATCTCAAGTCTAATGTAAACAAATACTTGTTGAATCATACTCTTAGAAAATCAATTTCTTCTTAAGAAATTTCCTGTCCATTCCATGGTTGTTTCCAATCTTCGCATCGTGGCATTCAACGTTCAACCGACGATTTCAAGTCTAATGTAAACAAATACTTGTTGAATCATACTCTTAGAAAATCAATTTCTTCTTAAGAAATTTCCTGTCCATTCCATGGTTGTTTCCAATCTTCGCATCGTGGCATTCAACGTTCAACCGACGATTTCAAGTCTAATGTAAACAAATACTTGTTGAATCATACTCTTAGAAAATCAATTTCTTCTTAAGAAATTTCCTGTCCATTCCATGGTTGTTTCCAATCTTCGCATCGTGGCATTCAACGTTCAACCGACGATCTCAAGTCTAATGTAAACAAATACTTGTTGAATCATACTCTTAGAAAATCAATTTCTTCTTAAGAAATTTCCTGTCCATTCCATGGTTGTTTCCAATCTTCGCATCGTGGCATTCAACGTTCAACCGACGATTTCAAGTCTAATGTAAACAAATACTTGTTGAATCATACTCTTAGAAAATCAATTTCTTCTTAAGAAATTTCCTGTCCATTCCATGGTTGTTTCCAATCTTCGCATCGTGGCATTCAACGTTCAACCGACGATTTCAAGTCTAATGTAAACAAATACTTGTTGAATCATACTCTTAGAAAATCAATTTCTTCTTAAGAAATGTCCTGTCCATTCCATGGTTGTTTCCAATCTTCGCATCGTGGCATTCAACGTTCAACCGACGATTTCAAGTCTAATGTAAACAAATACTTGTTGAATCATACTCTTAGAAAATCAATTTCTTTTTAAGAAATTTCCTGTCCATTCCATGGTTGTTTCCAATCTTCGCATTGTGGCATTCAACGTTCAACCGACGATCTCAAGTCTAATGTAAACAAATACTTGTTGAATCATACTCTTAGAAAATCAATTTCTTCTTAAGAAATTTCCTGTCCATTCCATGGTTGTTTCCAATCTTCGCATCGTGGCATTCAACGTTCAACCGACGATTTCAAGTCTAATGTAAACAAATACTTGTTGAATCATACTCTTAGAAAATCAATTTCTTCTTAAGAAATGTCCTGTCCATTCCATGGTTGTTTCCAATCTTCGCATCGTGGCATTCAACGTTCAACCGACGATTTCAAGTCTAATGTAAACAAATACTTGTTGAATCATACTCTTAGAAAATCAATTTCTTCTTAAGAAATTTCCTGTCCATTCCATGGTTGTTTCCAATCTTCGCATTGTGGCATTCAACGTTCAACCGACGATCTCAAGTCTAATGTAAACAAATACTTGTTGAATCATACTCTTAGAAAATCAATTTCTTCTTAAGAAATCTCCTGTCCATTCCATGGTTGTTTCCAATCTTCGCATTGTGGCATTCAACGTTCAACCGACGATCTCAAGTCTAATGTAAACAAATACTTGTTGAATCATACTCTTAGAAAATCAATTTCTTCTTAAGAAATTTCCTGTCTATTCCATGGTTGTTTCCAATCTTCGCATTGTGGCATTCAACGTTCAACCGACGATCTCAAGTCTAATGTAAACAAATACTTGTTGAATCATACTCTTAGAAAATCAATTTCTTCTTAAGAAATTTCCTGTCCATTCCATGGTTGTTTCTAATCTTCGCATTGTAGCATTCAACGTTAAACCGACGATCTCAAGTCTAATGTAAAACAAATACTTGTTGAATCATACTCTTAGAAAATCAATTTCTTCTTAAGAAATTTCCTGTCCATTCCATGGTTGTTTCCAATCTTCGCATTCAACGTTAAACCGACGATCTCAAGTCTAATGTAAACAAATACTTGTTGAATCATACTCTTAGAAAATCAATTTCTTCTTAAGAAATTTCCTGTCCATTCCATGGTTGTTTCCAATCTTCGCATTGTAGCATTCAACGTTCAACCGACGATTTCAAGTCTAATGTAAACAAATACTTGTTGAATCATACTCTTAGAAAATCAATTTCTTCTTAAGAAATTTCCTGTCCATTCCATGGTTGTTTCCAATCTTCGCATCGTGGCATTCAACGTTCAACCGACGATTTCAAGTCTAATGTAAACAAATACTTGTTGAATCATACTCTTAGAAAATCAATTTCTTCTTAAGAAATTTCCTGTCCATTCCATGGTTGTTTCCAATCTTCGCATCGTGGCATTCAACGTTCAACCGACGATTTCAAGTCTAATGTAAACAAATACTTGTTGAATCATACTCTTAGAAAATCAATTTCTTCTTAAGAAATTTCCTGTCCATTCCATGGTTGTTTCCAATCTTCGCATCGTGGCATTCAACGTTCAACCGACGATTTCAAGTCTAATGTAAACAAATACTTGTTGAATCATACTCTTAGAAAATCAATTTCTTCTTAAGAAATTTCCTGTCCATTCCATGGTTGTTTCCAATCTTCGCATTGTGGCATTCAACGTTCAACCGACGATTTCAAGTCTAATGTAAACAAATACTTGTTGAATCATACTCTTAGAAAATCAATTTCTTCTTAAGAAATTTCCTGTCCATTCCATGGTTGTTTCCAATCTTCGCATTGTGGCATTCAACGTTCAACCGACGATCTCAAGTCTAATGTAAACAAATACTTGTTGAATCATACTCTTAGAAAATCAATTTCTTCTTAAGAAATTTCCTGTCCATTCCATGGTTGTTTCCAATCTTCGCATTGTAGCATTCAACGTTCAACCGACGATCTCAAGTCTAATGTAAACAAATACTTGTTGAATCATACTCTTAGAAAATCAATTTCTTCTTAAGAAATTTCCTGTCCATTCCATGGTTGTTTCTAAACTTCGCATCGTGGCATTCAACGTTCAACCGACGATCTCAAGTCTAATGTAAACAAATACTTGTTGAATCATACTCTTGGAAAATCAATTTCTTCTTAAGAAATTTCCTGTCCATTCCATGGTTGTTTCTAAACTTCGCATTGTGGCATTCAACGTTCAACCGACGATTTCAAGTCTAATGTAAACAAATACTTGTTGAATCATACTCTTAGAAAATCAATTTCTTCTTAAGAAATATCCTGTCCATTCTGTTTCCAATCTTCGCATTGTAGCATTCAACGTTCAACCGACGAGCTCAAGTCTAATGTAAACAAACACATGTTGAGCCATACTCGTAGAAAATCAATTTCTTCTGAAGAATTCTCTTTCCATTCCATGGTTGTTTCTGTAGTAATAACGAAGGTCACAAATCACTCTGTCAACTTTCAAAGCAGCTCTCACCGTTCGTTACGTGCACTTGCTTCACACCGACCTCCCTCAGACGGTACGAGACCCGCTTTTATTATACTGAGCCACACCTAATTTCCATGCGTGCAACGAGACTTTGCGAGATTTTGCGTGAACTGTATGTAATAAACATTCATGGACGCCATGTTGGATTCCTTTCTTTCACCCGCAGCGCACAGGACAGACAAACACGAGGACGTTTCGCAAGTAAGCCCCCTTCATGTTCATGTTCCCTACACTCCCCCAGATCTCATGATCACAGAGATTGCAGGGAGGCATCCATCGCCTTCGCCGGTTGCTTTTTCGGAGGGGGACAACGCAAGCCTCATCTTCGCTTGTGCTCTCGTCCTGGGTCTGAGGGTCGAGAAACATCGCGTCCGCTGGAATACTGCTGATATCCGAGTCACTGTCCGATGGGGCTGCTGCAAGCCAGAGCGATGCCTCACTGCTCTCTGACTCCGACTCGCTCTTGTCGTCCAGTGATGGTTGCGTTGCTAACCGTAGGTCTCTAACGTGACGGGGCATACCGTCGACTCGCACTTCCTGTGGGCTGATTACCTCAGTGACGTGTCCAATTCCGTATTTCGTCGTACACTTGCCGCGACATCCCCTTTTTTCAGTTTCTCTTTGGTTACTTCCAGTTCGGGCAGCGGGTTAGTCTCTATGCCTTTCACCCTGACGTGATACCTATGCAAGGTGTCAGCCGGCTCTGTAGAGGGTGAAACATTATCCTTTGGGGTTACGTTATACAGGTAGACTGCCTCAAATACCGTGCAGCCCGTCCTGGCCGCAATGGTTTTGACGGTTCTGTGATTCCGCTCGATGACCCCATTTCCACTCAGTACGTGGGCGCATCGAAACCTCAGGTGTACTCCCCAGCCATCAGCAAACTTTCTGAACTACTCACTAGTGAATGCAGCGCCATTGTCAGTTAATATCTCCGTTGGGGGCCACGTTCAAGAAAAATACTGTTTAACTGACGGACGATGATGGCTACATCTTGCCGGCGCAGCATGCGCCATATCGCAAACCTGGATGGACCGCAATCAATGAGAGTAAAGAATCCTCGCCGTGGTGGTGAGTAATATCCATCGCCAGCCGGCTCTAATGGCTTTCCACTCCCAGCTTTCCTTTCTCCCAGCGAACGGGTGCTGGATCAATGGATTGGCATGCTACACAATCTTTGACCACTTTCCTGACGTCTGCCTTCTGTACTCCTGGTTCAACCAACTTAGCGAAATATAGGGTCCGCTTGACCCCAGGGTGCCCGGTTTGTTGGTGGACTTCTTTGATGTGATTAGATCGAACGGGGCTCACGGAAGCGGCGCAGGCGAGCTGCATGGGTTCAATAGTCTTTCTTATGGCATCAAGCCATCTTTGAGGTACTCTCGTCAAACAATCTGCTTTGTTCAGGCTGGATTTGACCAGGGACACCTCTATTGACAGCGCATATTCGTTCACCAGCTTTATGATCGTGTCGAGCCGCCGTCGGATGAGCATCTCGCTCGTGGCTTTGGTTCGTACTCTGGCCCTCCCGGTGAGAGTATCTGAAATCCACTTATGGACGCAAGCAGAATCCGTGAATAGTCGCAGGATGGTCGTCTTCCAAAGGATAGCCAAGTTTATCTCCTTGATAACTGCATCAAGTTTTGCCAGGTTTATGTGCTGGGAGTCCTTTTCTGGGCGTAACCAGCAAGCGTCTTCCGCCACCGTTCCATCATGGACCACCGATACGCCAATGGCGAGAGAGCTTGCATCAACCCACACACTAAGGTTCTGGCTGTCGACGCACCATCTGCCCCGCGCTGGGTCTTCCTTGTGCACCCTGGTGAGGACCTCTTTGAGCATTGTATTGAGAGGGACGTCATCCCATCCAGTGGTGACGTCGGAGGCTCTTCGCTTAATAAATGTCACCGCAACACGAAGCCAGCCGCCCACAGGAAGGTGTCCAACTAACTTTCCGCACAAGGAAAATACGTTTCGTCGTGTAACAATACAAGGCATGTCCGGGGTTTCATTTCCTTGTTTCCAATACAGAACGTCATCTTCCTCCCAGACCTGCAAACCAAGTACCCGTGCGCCATCCCGTAGCCTTTCCGGTTCCTTGCTGAGAAGGCCAAAGTTGTAGAGATGCTCCCTCACGCGCGCCGCCGATACAATTTCCTCGTCCACGTACACGTCATCAATTTATGCAGACGTTGCCCGCTGAATGCGCTCATCCTTAGTCAGAATGGCGTCAACAATCATTTGCATAATTGATGGCGCCACGTTAAGTCCAAATCCCACGCGGATAGGCAATACCTTTTCCCCTTGATGAGCACCGTTTGATAGGGCCATAGTGACTTGTGTACATGCACTTGAAGGTATGCTTTGTGAAGATCCAGTACAGATACATTAGATCCCGCTTGCCGCCATTCCCTCAACTTTTCAGTGCATACGTCCGCGCGAGCTGTAAAAGGGTCCACGTGCTCATTCAATTCTCGATAGTCGAGCACCGGCCTCACCTTCTGCTTATTCTGTTGGATAACCGCCATTAACGGGATCAGGCACTTTGGGGGACCCAATTCCTTCTCTGAATAAGGAACTAGCCATCCATTACTAATCCAAGTTACTTGTCATATTCTGCACGAGCTCGGGGGGGGATTTTGTAATCTGGCACCTTATTGCCTAATTTCTCTGCTGGCTGCACCTCCGACCACTTCCAGGAGGCTGTACAGGACTTCGTGCGCTGGTCGAATTCCGCATAAAAATCCGGCTATTCCAGCTTCAAGCTGCACTCAGAGCAAGGCCCGCTTTTGCGAAATGTGCCCTACCCTCACCATCAATGCGTACATCACCCAATTCCTTAATGACGTCCATTCCCAGGAGCAGGTCGTAACCGAGCAGGTCACCGTTCACAACCAAGGCTCTTACGGTTACAGTAGGCCCATCGTCGACACCTGCGCGAATGATGCTAACGCCACAAGAGGCAATCGAGCCACCGCCAACCGTCAATACCGGGATCCTTTCCTTATCCCATGCGTCACAGCATGCCTTGCGCACGAGGGTCTGCGTGCACCCGGTGTCTACGAGCGCGAAGCGCTCACGCCCGTTTACGCGCACGCTCACTGTGGGTGGCGTATTATTTGGCGACGATCTGGGGAGAAGACTCGCGCTATAGCTTACTCCCCTTGCCCGTTTCCCGGACAACCTCTTGCCACGTGACCCAGCTTGTTGCACCGGTAGCAACGCACGCGTTTTAACGTTCCTCCATCGGGCGCGTCCTTTGCACCGCTTCACCTTCGGCAGTCTTTTGAAAATTGATTCGGCCCGCCACATTTGTAGCATCTCACGTCTTCTGTTGGTGGTGAAGACGCTTCCGCAGCTGCCGAAACCGGCTCTGTGTCCTCTTTCAAAATGTTTCGGGCTCTGGCCAACAACTCATCAAGCTCAATCACACTGGGTCTGGACGATGCTCGCAGCAGTCTGCTGGCGCCGTCTGGGAGTCCAGTCAGAAAAGCGCATCCCAGTATTCGCTCGCTTGTTCCACCAAACGGCGCGGCTAGCCTCCTAAAATCGGCCAGGTAGACGTCCACAGTCTCATCTAGCCCAAGCCGCCGTTCGGTGAACTGCCTCCAGGCGACGAAAGGGTCGACAGCAAAGGCTGCGTATAGCGCCTGTCTAACTTCCTTCAGGCCTGATTCGTCTCCGAGCTGCTGATACACCGAATATGCTCCTTTGGTCAGCCTCAGGGGATGACTAGTGCAGGATCCTTTATCTTGCAAAGTCTGCAGCCGCGCTCGGCTTTCTCCCACTACTCGACTACAGAGGGTCCGGAGAGGGAGCCGTCGAACTCAAGTCGAATTTGTCCATTGCCGAGATAGCTTGTAGTAATAACGAAGGTCGCAAATCACTCTGTCAACTTTCAAAGCAGTTCTCACCATTCGTTACGTGCACTTGCTTCACACCGACCTCCCTCAGACGGTACGAGACCCGCTTTTATTATACTGAGCCACATGTTCATGTTCCCTACAGTTTCCAACCTTCGCATTGTGGCATTCAACGTCCAACCGACGATCTCAAGTCTAATGTAAGCAAACACTTGTTGAGCCATACACTTAGAAAATCAATTTCTTCTTAAGAAATTTCCGGTCCATTCCATGGTTGTTTCAAATGTTCGCACTGTGGCATTCTACATGTAGAAAATCAATTTCTAATAAAATAGTTTTTTCCTTTTGTTATGGGGATGTTTTTACTTTGCTTAACAGCGTAACTTTTCAAGATACTGATATTAAAAACATTAGTTAAATCGAGTAATTCCCCTTTGTTTTGGAGATGTTTGGACGTTGCTTAACAGCCGGTTTTATCTAGATACTGATACAAACACATTAGTAAAAGTGAGTTATTTCCCTTTGTTTTGGAGATATTTTTTGCGTTGTTATACAGCG
Source organism: Sepiola atlantica (assembly GCA_963556195.1). Taxonomy (NCBI): domain Eukaryota; kingdom Metazoa; phylum Mollusca; class Cephalopoda; order Sepiida; family Sepiolidae; genus Sepiola; species Sepiola atlantica. The sequence goes on along the minus strand of CAUVYP010000930.1, from coordinate 187,538 downwards.
TCACATTTCTAGACACTGATACTAAAAACATTAGTAACATTTAGTGATTTCCCTTTGTTTTTTGGAGATGTTTTTACGTTGCTAAACAGCTGCTTTTATCTAGATACTGATACTAAAAAAATTAGTAAAATTGAGTTATTTCCCTTTGTTTTGGAGATGTTTTTACGTTGCTAAACAGCCGCCCTTCTTTGGATACTGATACTAAAAACATTCGTAAAATTGAGTAATTTCGGTTTGTTTTGGAGATGTTTTTACGTTGCTTTAGAGCCGCCTTTTTCTAGATACTGATACTAAAAACATTCGTAAAATTGAGTAATTTCAGTTTGTTTTGGAGATGTTTTTACGTTGCTTTAGAGCCGCCTTTTTCTAGATACTGATACTAAAAACATTCGTAAAATTGAGTAATTTCCCTTAGTTTTGGAGATGTTTTTACTTTGTTTTGTTACAAATGTAGGGAGATCTATCGAGATTAAGAATAGGAAAACTGCGAAAGACATCGGTAGTATGTATACATATATATATATATATATATATATATATATATATATATATATATATATATATGTGGAGAGAGATAGGATTCATTTTCGCATATTTATACATGACGAGATCCGAGAGACAATTCCAGCAGCCAGGTTGGACTTTGTGGGGGCATGTCTATTTTTAGCCAACACGACCGAGAAGAAGAAGGAGAAAGGGAGAGAGAAGAAACAGGACGTTTACTGCCGGCGAGGAAGGAGGAGTCACCGGGTTAAGACGGACATATTTTGAGGACAACTACAGTCAGTCATTCTGAGTACATCTGCACTAGAGAGAGGAAGAAGTGAACGGCCGTCGACAAGCAAAGATGTGCGACTACAGTGTCGCACGAAAGGCAGGGACCTTTTGAAAATGGAATTCATAGCCCCGCGCAGAGACACCCCAAAGACGGAAAGATGCCTCTTTTGAGATATTGTCAAATACCTATACGAAAGCCGGGAGAAATACAGAATACATAATGAGCGACCTGGAATTGTTTTCCTGAGGAGAAATGTATTTGAAGATACAACACAGATAAAAACTACATGTGCAAAGAAATATGGCTATTACGTCTTACCGGAAATATCGACCCTAAAATGAACAATGCATCCACTTGTAAGTGATAATTTGAATATCTCTTCTCGGACATTCGCCCCCAGGGATGTTTTATATATGTATACTTTTGTGTGGAAATGAATCCTGCTGCTATAGGGCTAAGATAGACAATCCCCCCTCTTAAGACTATACTTTTGTTTTCATGTTTTCTTTTGTTTTGTTTTTTATAGATATACTTACCCCTTTTTTAGTATACTGTTTTTATTAAATAAATGAATACAAATTTATTCCTAATGTCTTTTGTCGTTCTTCGCATCTTCTGTTTTATTTCCTGACGGTATCTTATATTGGAGAAATCCCCATCCCATATCATTTAAAACGTTTTATTTGAACCCTGGGATATCACGAGCAACTCCGGACGACTTTTAAAAAAAAATTTTTTAGCATTGTCACGTATTGTCTTTCGGTGATCCCGACCGGCGGCATTCGTGACACTTTAGAGCCGCCTTTTTCTAGATACTGATACTTAAAACATTAGTAAAATCGAGTTATTTCCCTTTGTTTTGGAGATGTGTTTACGTTGCTTAAACAGCGTAACTTTTCTAGATACTGATTCTAAAAACATTAGTAAAATCGTGTTATTTCCCTTTGTTTTGGAGATATTTTTACGTTGCTTAAACAGGGTAACTTTTCTAGATACTGATACTAAAAACATTAGTAAAATCGAGTTATTTCCCTTTGTTTTGGAGATGTTTAACGTTGCTTAAACAGCGTAACTAAACACATTAGTAAAATCGAGTTATTTCCCTTTGTTTTGGAGATGTTTTTACGTTGCTTAAACAGCGTAACTTTTCTAGATACTGATACTTAAAACATTAGTAAAACAGAGTTATTTCCCTTTGTTTTGGAGATGTTTTTACGTTGCTTAAACAGCGTAACTTTTCTAGATACTGATACTAAAAACATTAGTAGAATCGAGTTATTTCCCTTTGTTTTAGAGATGTTTTTACGTTGCTTAACAGCGTAACTTTTCTAGATACTGATACTTAAAACATTAGTAAAATCGAGTTATTTCCCTTTGTTTTGGAGATGTTTTACGTTGCTTAAACAGTGTAACTAAAAACATTAGTAAAATCGAGTTATTTCCCTTTGTTTTGGAGAACAGCGTAACTTTTCTAGATACTGATACTAAAAACATTAGTAAAATCGAGTTATTTCCCTTTGTTTTGGAGATGTTTTTACGTTGCTTAAACAGCGTAACTTTTCTAGATACTGATACTAAAAACATTAGTAAAATCGAGTTATTTCCCTTTGTTTTGGAGATGTTTTTACGTTGCTTAAACAGCGTAACTTTTCTAGATACTGACACTTAAAACATTAGTAAAATCGAGTTAGTTCCCTTTGTTTTGGAGATGTTTTACGTTGCTTAAACAGCGTAACTTTTCTAGATACTGATACTAAAAAAATTAGTAAAATCGAGTTATTTCCCTTTGTTTTGGAGATGTTTTTACGTTGCTTAAACAGCGTAACTTTTCTAGATACTGATACTTAAAACATTAGTAAAACAGAGTTATTTCCCTTTGTTTTGGAGATGTTTTTACGTTGCTTAACAGCGTAACGTTTCTAGATACTGATACTAAAAAAATTAGTAAAATCGAGTTATTTCCCTTTGTTTTGGAGATGTTTTTACGTTGCTTAAACAGCGTAACTTTTCTAGATACTGATACTAAAAAAATTAGTAAAATCGAGTTATTTCCCTTTGTTTTGGAGATGTTTTTACGTTGCTTAAACAGCGTAACTTTTCTAGATACTGATACTAAAAAAATTAGTAAAATCGAGTTATTTCCCTTTGTTTTGGAGATGTTTTTACGTTGCTTAAACAGCGTAACTTTTCTAGATACTGATACTAAAAAAATTAGTAAAATCGAGTTATTTCCCTTTGTTTTGGAGATGTTTTTACGTTGCTTAAACAGCGTAACTTTTCTAGATACTGATACTAAAAAAATTAGTAAAATCGAGTTATTTCCCTTTGTTTTGGAGATGTTTTTACGTTGCTTAAACAGCGTAACTTTTCTAGATACTGATACTAAAAAAATTAGTAAAATCGAGTTATTTCCCTTTGTTTTGGAGATGTTTTTACGTTGCTTAAACAGCGTAACTTTTCTAGATACTGATACTAAAAAAATTAGTAAAATCGAGTTATTTCCCTTTGTTTTGGAGATGTTTTTACGTTGCTTAAACAGCGTAACTTTTCTAGATACTCATACTAAAAACATTAGTAAAATCAAGTTATTTCCCTTTGTTTTAAAGATGTTTTTACGTTGCTTAAACAGCGTAACTTTTCTAGATACTGACACTTAAAACATTAGTAAAATCGAGTTAGTTCCCTTTGTTTTGGAGATGTTTTACGTTGCTTAAACAGCGTAACTTTTCTAGATACTGATTCTAAACACATTTGTAAAATCGTGTTATTTCCCTTTGTTTTGGAGATGTTTTTACGTTGCTTAAACAGCGTAACTTTTCTAGATACTGATACTAAAAACATTAGTAAAATCGAGTTATTTCCCTTTGTTTTGGAGATGTTTTTACGTTGCTTAAACAGCGTAACTAAAAACATTAGTAAAATCGAGTTATTTCCCTTTGTTTTGGAGATGTTTTTACGTTGCTTAACAGCGTAACTTTTCTAGATACTGATACTTAAAACATTAGTAAAATCGAGTAATTTCCCTTTGGTTTGGCGATGTTTTTACGTTGCTTAAACAGCGTAACTTTTCTAGATACTGATACTAAAAACATTAGTAAAATCGAGTAATTTCCCTTTGGTTTGGAGATGTTTTTACGTTGCTTAAACAGCGTAACTTTTCTAGATACTGATACTAAAAACATTAGTAAAATCGAGTTATTTCCCTTTGTTTTGGAGATGTTTTACGTTGCTTAAACAGCGTTACTCTTCTAGATACTGATTCTAAAAACATTTGTAAAATCGTGTTATTTTCCTTTGTTTTGGAGATGTTTTTACGTTGCTTAAACAGCGTAACTTTTCTAGATACTCATACTAAAAACATTAGTAAAACCGAGTTATTTCCCTTTGTTTTGGAGATGTTTTTACGTTGCTTAAACTGCGTAACTAAAAACATTAGTAAAATTGAGTTATTTCCCTTTGTTTTGCAGATGTTTTTACGTTGCTTAAACAGCGTAACTAAAAACATTAGTAAAATCGTGTTATTTCCCTTTGTTTTGGAGATGTTTTTACGTTGCTTAAACAGCGTAACTTTTCTAGATACTGATACTAAACACATTAGCAAAATCGAGTTATTTCCCTTTGTTTTGCAGATGTTTTTACGTTGCTTAAACAGCGTAACTTTTCTAGATAGTGATACTAAAAACATTAGTATAATCGAGTTATTTCCCTTTGTTTTGGAGATGTTTTACGTTGCTTAAACAGCGTAAATAAAAACATTAGTAAAATCGAGTTATTTCCCTTTGTTTTGGAGAACAGCGTAACTTTTCTAGATACTGATACTAAAAACATTAGTAAAATCGAGTTATTTCCCTTTGTTTTGGAGATGTTTTTACGTTGCTTAAACAGCGTAACTTTTCTAGATACTGACACTTAAAAATTAGTAAAATCGAGTTATTTCCCTTTGTTTTGGAGATGTTTTTACGTTGCTTAAACAGCGTAACTTTTCTAGATACTGATACTAAGAACATTAGTAAAATCGAGTTATTTCCCTTTGTTTTGGAGATGTTTTCACATTGCTTAAACAGCGTAACTTTTCTAGATACTGATACTAAAAACATTAGTAAAATCGAGTTATTTCCCTTTGTTTTGGAGATGTTTTTACGTTGCTTAAACAGCGTAACTTTTCTAGATACTGATTCTAAACACATTTGTAAAATCGAGTTATTTCCCTTTGTTTTGGAGATGTTTTTACGTTGCTTAAACAGCGTAACTTTTCTAGATACTGATACTTAAAACATTAGTAAAACAGAGTTATTTCCCTTTGTTTTGGAGATGTTTTTACGTTGCTTAACAGCGTAACTTTTCTAGATACTGATACTTAAAACATTAGTAAAATCGAGTTATTTCCCTTTGTTTTGGAGATGTTTTTACGTTGCTTAAATAGCGTAACTTTTCTAGATACTGATACTAAAAACATTAGTAAAATCGAGTTATTTCCCTTTGTTTTGGAGATGTTTTTACGTTGCTTAAACAGCGTAACTTTTCTAGATACTGACACTTAAAATATTAGTAAAATCGAGTTAGTTCCCTTTGTTTTAGAGATGTTTTTACGTTGCTTAAACAGCGTAACTAAAAACATTAGTACAATCGAGTTATTTCCCTTTGTTTTGGAGATGTTTTTACGTTCCTTAACAGCGTAACTTTTCTAGATACTGATACTTAAAACATTAGTAAAATCGAGTAATTTTCCTTTGGTTTGGCGATGTTTTTACGTTGCTTAAACAGCGTAACTTTTCTAGATACTGATACTAAACACATTAGTAAAATCGAGTTATTTCCCTTTGTTTTGGAGATGTTTTTCCGTTGCTTAAACAGCGTAACTTTTCTAGATACTGATACTAAAAACATTAGTAAAATCGAGTTATTTCCCTTTGTTTTGCAGATGTTTTTACGTTGCTTAAACAGCGTAACTTTTCTAGATACTGATACTAAAAACATTAGTAAAACAGAGTTATTTCCCTTTGTTTTGGAGATGTTTTTACGTTGCTTAAACAGCGTAACTTTTCTAGATAGTGATACTAAAAACATTAGTATAATCGAGTTATTTCCCTTTGTTTTGGAGATGTTTTACGTTGCTTAAACAGCGTAAATAAAAACATTAGTAAAATCGAGTTATTTCCCTTTGTTTTGGAGAACAGCGTAACTTTTCTAGATACTGATACTAAAAACATTAGTAAAATCGAGTTATTTCCCTTTGTTTTGGAGATGTTTTTACGTTGCTTAAACAGCGTAACTTTTCTAGATACTGACACTTAAAACATTAGTAAAATCGAGTTAGTTCCCTTTGTTTTGGAGATGTTTTTACGTTGCTTAAACAGCGTAACTTTTCTAGATACTGATACTAAAAACATTAGTAAAATCGAGTTATTTCCCTTTGTTTTGGAGATGTTTTCACATTGCTTAAACAGCGTAACTTTTCTAGATACTGATACTAAAAACATTAGTAAAATCGAGTTATTTCCCTTTGTTTTTAGAGATGTTTTTACGTTGCTTAAACAGCGTAACTTTTCTAGATACTGATTCTAAACACATTTGTAAAATCGAGTTATTTCCCTTTGTTTTGGAGATGTTTTTACGTTGCTTAAACAGCGTAACTTTTCTAGATACTGATACTTAAAACATTAGTAAAACAGAGTTATTTCCCTTTGTTTTGGAGATGTTTTTACGTTGCTTAACAGCGTAACTTTTCTAGATACTGATACTTAAAACATTAGTAAAATCGAGTTATTTCCCTTTGTTTTGGAGATGTTTTTACGTTGCTTAAATAGCGTAACTTTTCTAGATACTGATACTAAAAACATTAGTAAAATCGAGTTATTTCCCTTTGTTTTGGAGATGTTTTTACGTTGCTTAAACAGCGTAACTTTTCTAGATACTGACACTTAAAATATTAGTAAAATCGAGTTAGTTCCCTTTGTTTTAGAGATGTTTTTACGTTGCTTAAACAGCGTAACTAAAAACATTAGTACAATCGAGTTATTTCCCTTTGTTTTGGAGATGTTTTTACGTTCCTTAACAGCGTAACTTTTCTAGATACTGATACTTAAAACATTAGTAAAATCGAGTAATTTTCCTTTGGTTTGGCGATGTTTTTACGTTGCTTAAACAGCGTAACTTTTCTAGATACTGATACTAAACACATTAGTAAAATCGAGTTATTTCCCTTTGTTTTGGAGATGTTTTTCCGTTGCTTAAACAGCGTAACTTTTCTAGATACTGATACTAAAAACATTAGTAAAATCGAGTTATTTCCCTTTGTTTTGCAGATGTTTTTACGTTGCTTAAACAGCGTAACTTTTCTAGATACTGATACTAAAAACATTAGTAAAACAGAGTTATTTCCCTTTGTTTTGGAGATGTTTTTACGTTGCTTAAACAGCGTAACTTTTCTAGATACTGATACTAAAAACATTAGTAAAACAGAGTTATTTCCCTTTGTTTTGGAGATGTTTTACGTTGCTTAAACAGCGTAACTTTTCTAGATACTGATACTAAAAACATTAGTAAAATCGAGTTATTTCCCTTTGTTTTGCAGATGTTTTTACGTTGCTTAAACAGCGTAACTTTTCTAGATACTGATACTTAAAACATTAGTAAAATCGAGTAATTTCCCGTTTGGTTTGGAGATGTTTTTACGTTTCTTAAACAGCGTAACTTTTCTAGATACTGATACTAAAAACATTAGTAAAATCGAGTTATTTCCCTTTGTTTTGGAGATGTTTTACGTTGCTTAAACAGCGTAACTTTTCTAGATACTGATACTAAAAACATAAGTAAAACAGAGTTATTTCCCTTTGTTTTGGAGATGTTTTTACGTTGCTTTAACAGCGTAACTTTTCTAGATACTGATACTTAAAACATTAGTAAAACAGAGTTATTTCCCTTAGTTTTGGAGATTTTTTTACGTTGCTTAACAGCGTAAGTTTTCTAGATACTGATACTTAAAACATTAGTAAAATCGAGTTATTTCCCTTTGTTTTGGAGATATTTTTACGTTGCTTCAACAGCGTAACTAAAAACATTAGTAAAATCGTGTTATTTCCCTTTGTTTTGGAGATGTTTTTACGTTGCTTAAACAGCATAACTTTTCTAGATACTGATACTTAAAACATTAGCAAAATCGAGTTATTTCCCTTTGTTTTTGAGATGTTTTTACGTTGCTTAAACAGCGTAACTTTTCTAGATACTAATACTTAAAACATTAGTAAAACAGAGTTATTTCCCTTTGTTTTGGAGATGTTTGTGCGTTGCTTAAACAGCGTAACTAAAAACATTAGTAAAATCGAGTTATTTCCTTTTGTTTTGGAGATGTTTTTACGTTGTTTAACAGCGTAACTTTTCTTGATACTGATACTTAAAACATTAGTAAAATCGAGTAATTTCCCTTTCGTTTGGAGATGTTTTTACGTTGCTTCAACAGCGTAACTTTTCTAGATACTGATACTTAAAACATTAGTAAAATCGAGGTATTTCCCTTTGTTTTGGAGATGTTTTTACGTTGCTTAACAGCGTAACTTTTCTAGATACTGATACTTAAAACATTAGTAAAATCGAGTTATTTCCCTTTCTTTTGGAGATGTTTTACGTTGCTTAAACAGCGTAACTAAAAACATTAGTAAAATCGAGTTATTTCCCTTTGTTTTGGAGATGTTTTTACGTTGCTTAACAGCGTAACTTTTCTAGATACTGATACTTAAAACATTAGTAAAATCGAGTTATTTCCCTTTGTTTTGGAGATGTTTTACGTTGCTTAAACAGCGTAACTAAAAACATTAGTAAAATCGAGTTATTTCCCTTTGTTTTGGAGAACAGCGTAACTTTTCTAGATACTGATACTAAAAACATTAGTAAAATCGAGTTATTTCCCTTTGTTTTGGAGATGTTGTTACGTTGCTTAAACAGCGTAACTTTTCTAGATACTGATACTAAAAACATTAGTAAAATCGAGTTATTTCCCTTTGTTTTGGAGATGTTTTTACGTTGCTTAAACAGCGTAACTTTTCTAGATACTGATACTAAAAACATTAGTAAAACAGAGTTATTTCCCTTTGTTTTGGAGATGTTTTACGTTTCTTAAACAGCGTAACTTTTCTAGATACTGATACTTAAAACATTAGTAAAATCGAGTTATTTCCCTTTGTTTTGGAGATGTTTTACGTTGCTTAAACAGCGTAACTTTTCTAGATACTGATTCTAAAAACATTAGTAAAACAGAGTTATTTCCCTTAGTTTTGGAGATTTTTTTACGTTGCTTAACAGCGTAAGTTTTCTAGATACTGATACTTAAAACATTAGTAAAATCGAGTTATTTCCCTTTGTTTTGGAGATATTTTTACGTTGCTTCAACAGCTTAACTAAAAACATTAGTAAAATCGTGTTATTTCCCTTTGTTTTGGAGATGTTTTTACGTTGCTTAAACAGCGTAACTTTTCTAGATACTGATACTTAAAACATTAGCAAAATCGAGTTATTTCCCTTTGTTTTGGAGATGTTTTTACGTTGCTTAAACAGCGTAACGTTTCTAGATACTGATACTTAAAACATTAGTAAAACAGAGTTATTTCCCTTTGTTTTGGAGATGTTTTTACGTTTCTTAACAGCGTAACTTTTCTAGATACTGATACCAAAACATTAGTAAAATCGAGTTATTTCCCTGTGTTTTGGAGATGTTTTTACGTTGCTTAAACAGCGTAACTTTTCTAGATACTGATACTAAAAACATTAGTAAAATCGAGTTAAAACATTAGTAAAATCGAGTAATTTCCCATTCGTTTGGAGATGTTTTTACGTTGCTTCAACAGCGTAACTTTTCTAGATACTGATACTAAAAACATAAGTAAAATCGAGTTATTTCCCTTTGTTTTGAAGATGTTTGTACGTTGCTTAAACAGCGTAACTAAAAAAAAATCGAGTTATTTCCCTTTGTTTTGGAGATGTTTTTACGTTGTTTAACAGCGGAACTTTTCTAGATACTGATACTTAAAACATTAGTAAAATCGAGTAATTTCCCTTTCGTTTGGAGATGTTTTTACGTTGCTTCAACAGCGTAACTTTTCTAGATACTGATACTTAAAACATTAGTAAAATCGAGGTATTTCCCTTTGTTTTGGAGATGTTTTTACGTTGCTTAACAGCGTAACTTTTCTAGATACTGATACTTAAAACATTAGTAAAATCGAGTTATTTCCCTTTGTTTTGGAGATATTTTTACGTTGCTTCAACAGCGTAACTAAAAACATTAGTAAAATCGTGTTATTTCCCTTTGTTTTGAGATGTTTTTACGTTGCTTAAACAGCATAACTTTTCTAGATACTGATACTTAAAACATTAGCAAAATCGAGTTATTTCCCTTTGTTTTTGAGATGTTTTTACGTTGCTTAAACAGCGTAACTTTTCAAGATACTAATACTTAAAACATTAGTAAAACAGAGTTATTTCCCTTTGTTTTGGAGATGTTTGTGCGTTGCTTAAACAGCGTAACTAAAAACATTAGTAAAATCGAGTTATTTCCTTTTGTTTTGGAGATGTTTTTACGTTGTTTAACAGCGTAACTTTTCTTGATACTGATACTTAAAACATTAGTAAAATCGAGTAATTTCCCTTTCGTTTGGAGATGTTTTTACGTTGCTTCAACAGCGTAACTTTTCTAGATACTGATACTAAAAACATAAGTAAAATAGAGTTATTTCCCTTTGTTTTGGAGATGTTTGTACGTTGCTTAAACAGCGTAACTTTTCTAGATACTGATACTTAAAACATTAGTAAAATCGAAGTATTTCCCTTTGTTTTGGAGATGTTTTTACGTTGCTTAACAGCGTAACTTTTCTAGATACTGATACTTAAAACATTAGTAAAATCAAGTTATTTCCCTTTCTTTTGGAGATGTTTTACGTTGCTTAAACAGCGTAACTAAAAACATTAGTAAAATCGAGTTATTTCCCTTTGTTTTGGAGATGTTTTTACGTTGCTTAACAGCGTAACTTTTCTAGATACTGATACTTAAAACATTAGTAAAATCGAGTTATTTCCCTTTGTTTTGGAGATGTTTTACGTTGCTTAAACAGCGTAACTAAAAACATTAGTAAAATCGAGTTATTTCCCTTTGTTTTGGAGAACAGCGTAACTTTTCTAGATACTGATACTAAAAACATTAGTAAAATCGAGTTATTTCCCTTTGTTTTGGAGATGTTGTTACGTTGCTTAAACAGCGTAACTTTTCTAGATACTGATACTAAAAACATTAGTAAAATCGAGTTATTTCCCTTTGTTTTGGAGATGTTTTTACGTTGCTTAAACAGCGTAACTTTTCTAGATACTGATACTAAAAACATTAGTAAAACAGAGTTATTTCCCTTTGTTTTGGAGATGTTTTACGTTTCTTAAACAGCGTAACTTTTCTAGATACTGATACATAAAACATTAGTAAAATCGAGTTATTTCCCTTTGTTTTGGAGATGTTTTACGTTGCTTAAACAGCGTAACTTTTCTAGATACTGATTCTAAAAACATTAGTAAAACAGAGTTATTTCCCTTAGTTTTGGAGATTTTTTTACGTTGCTTAACAGCGTAAGTTTTCTAGATACTGATACTTTAAACATTAGTACAATCGAGTTATTTCCCTTTGTTTTGGAGATATTTTTACGTTGCTTCAACAGCTTAACTAAAAACATTAGTAAAATCGTGTTATTTCCCTTTGTTTTGGAGATGTTTTTACGTTGCTTAAACAGCGTAACTTTTCTAGATACTGATACTTAAAACATTAGCAAAATCGAGTTATTTCCCTTTGTGTTGGAGATGTTTTTACGTTGCTTAAACAGCGTAACGTTTCTAGATACTGATACTTAAAACATTAGTAAAACAGAGTTATTTCCCTTTGTTTTGGAGATGTTTTTACGTTTCTTAACAGCGTAACTTTTCTAGATACTGATACCAAAACATTAGTAAAATCGAGTTATTTCCCTTTGTTTTGGAGATGTTTTTACGTTGCTTAAACAGCGTAACTTTTCTAGATACTGATACTAAAAACATTAGTAAAATCGAGTTATTTCCCTTTGTTTTGGAGATGTTTTTACGTTGTTTAACACGTAACTTTTCTAGATACTGATACTTAAAACATTAGTAAAATCGAGTAATTTCCCATTCGTTTGGAGATGTTTTTACGTTGCTTCAACAGCGTAACTTTTCTAGATACTGATACTAAAAACATAAGTAAAATCGAGTTATTTCCCTTTGTTTTGGAGATGTTTGTACGTTGCTTAAACAGCGTAACTAAAAAAAAATCGAGTTATTTCCCTTTGTTTTGGAGATGTTTTTACGTTGTTTAACAGCGGAACTTTTCTAGATACTGATACTTAAAACATTAGTAAAATCGAGTAATTTCCCTTTCGTTTGGAGATGTTTTTACGTTGCTTCAACAGCGTAACTTTTCTAGATACTGATACTTAAAACATTAGTAAAATCGAGGTATTTCCCTTTGTTTTGGAGATGTTTTTACGTTGCTTAACAGCGTAACTTTTCTAGATACTGATACTTAAAACATTAGTAAAATCGAGTTATTTCCCTTTGTTTTGGAGATGTTTTACGTTGCTTAAACAGCGTAACTAAAAACATTAGTAAAATCGAGTTATTTCCCTTTGTTTTGGAGATGTTTTTGCGTTGCTTAACAGCGTAACTTTTCTAGATACTGATACTTAAAACATTAGTAAAATCGAGTTATTTCCCTTTGTTTTTGAGATGTTTTACGTTGCTTAAACAGCGTAACTAAAAACATTAGTAAAATCGAGTTATTTCCCTATGTTTTGGAGAACAGCGTAACTTTTCTAGATACTGATACTAAAAACATTAGTAAAATCGAGTAATTTCCCTTTGTTTTGGAGATGTTTTTACGTTGCTTAAACAGCGTAACTTTTCTAGATACTGACACTTAAAACATTAGTAAAATCGAGTTAGTTCCCTTTGTTTTGGATATGTTTTTACGTTGCTTAAACAGCGTAACTTTTCTAGATACTGATACTAAAAACATTAGTAAAATCGAGTTATTTCCCTTTGTTTTGGAGATGTTTTCACATTGCTTAAACAGCGTAACTTTTCTAGATACTGATACTAAAAACATTAGTAAAATCGAGTTATTTCCCTTTGTTTTGGAGATGTTTTTACGTTGCTTAAACAGCGTAACTTTTCTTGATACTGATTCTAAACACATTTGTAAAATCGAGTTATTTCCCTTTGTTTTGGAGATGTTTTTACGTTGCTTAAACAGCGTAACTTTTCTAGATACTGATACTTAAAACATTAGTAAAACAGAGTTATTTCCCTTTGTTTTGGAGATGTTTTTACGTTGCTTAACAGCGTAACTTTTCTAGATACTGATACTTAAAACATTAGTAAAATCGAATTATTTCCCTTTGTTTTGGAGATGTTTTTACGTTGCTTAAATAGCGTAACTTTTCTAGATACTGATACTAAAAACATTAGTAAAATCGAGTTATTTCCCTTTGTTTTGGAGATGTTTTTACGTTGCTTAAACAGCGTAACTTTTCTAGATACTGACACTTAAAATATTAGTAAAATCGAGTTAGTTCCCTTTGTTTTAGAGATGTTTTTACGTTGCTTAAACAGCGTAACAAAAAACATTAGTACAATCGAGTTATTTCCCTTTGTTTTGGAGATGTTTTTACGTTCCTTAACAGCGTAACTTTTCTAGATACTGATACTTAAAACATTAGTAAAATCGAGTAATTTTCCTTTGGTTTGGCGATGTTTTTACGTTGCTTAAACAGCGTAACTTTTCTAGATACTGATACTAAACACATTAGTAAAATCGAGTTATTTCCCTTTGTTTTGGAGATGTTTTTCCGTTGCTTAAACAGCGTAACTTTTCTAGATACTGATACTAAAAACATTAGTAAAATCGAGTTATTTCCCTTTGTTTTGCAGATGTTTTTACGTTGCTTAAACAGCGTAACTTTTCTAGATACTGATACTAAAAACATTAGTAAAACAGAGTTATTTCCCTTTGTTTTGGAGATGTTTTTACGTTGCTTAAACAGCGTAACTTTTCTAGATACTGATACTAAAAACATTAGTAAAACAGAGTTATTTCCCTTTGTTTTGGAGATGTTTTACGTTGCTTAAACAGCGTAACTTTTCTAGATACTGATACTAAAAACATTAGTAAAATCGAGTTATTTCCCTTTGTTTTGCAGATGTTTTTACGTTGCTTAAACAGCGTAACTTTTCTAGATACTGATACTTAAAAAATTAGTAAAATCGAGTAATTTCCCGTTTGGTTTGGAGATGTTTTTACGTTTCTTAAACAGCGTAACTTTTCTAGATACTGATACTAAAAACATTAGTAAAATCGAGTTATTTCCCTTTGTTTTGGAGATGTTTTACGTTGCTTAAACAGCGTAACTTTTCTAGATACTGATACTAAAAACATTAGTAAAACAGAGTTATTTCCCTTTGTTTTGGAGATGTTTTTACGTTGCTTTAACAGCGTAACTTTTCTAGATACTGATACTTAAAACATTAGTAAAACAGAGTTATTTCCCTTAGTTTTGGAGATTTTTTTACGTTGCTTAACAGCGTAAGTTTTCTAGATACTGATACTTAAAACATTAGTAAAATCGAGTTATTTCCCTTTGTTTTGGAGATATTTTTACGTTGCTTCAACAGCGTAACTAAAAACATTAGTAAAATCGTGTTATTTCCCTTTGTTTTGGAGATGTTTTTACGTTGCTTAAACAGCATAACTTTTCTAGATACTGATACTTAAAACATTAGCAAAATCGAGTTATTTCCCTTTGTTTTTGAGATGTTTGTGCGTTGCTTAAACAGCGTAACTAAAAACATTAGTAAAATCGAGTTATTTCCTTTTGTTTTGGAGATGTTTTTACGTTGTTTAACAGCGTAACTTTTCTTGATACTGATACTTAAAACATTAGTAAAATCGAGTAATTTCCCTTTCGTTTGGAGATGTTTTTACGTTGCTTCAACAGCGTAACTTTTCTAGATACTGATACTTAAAACATTAGTAAAATCGAGGTATTTCCCTTTGTTTTGGAGATGTTTTTACGTTGCTTAACAGCGTAACTTTTCTAGATACTGATACTTAAAACATTAGTAAAATCGAGTTATTTCCCTTTCTTTTGGAGATGTTTTACGTTGCTTAAACAGCGTAACTAAAAACATTAGTAAAATCGAGTTATTTCACTTTGTTTTGGAGATGTTTTTACGTTGCTTAACAGCGTAACTTTTCTAGATACTGATACTTAAAACATTAGTAAAATCGAGTTATTTCCCTTTGTTTTGGAGATGTTTTACGTTGCTTAAACAGCGTAACTAAAAACATTAGTAAAATCGAGTTATTTCCCTTTGTTTTGGAGAACAGCGTAACTTTTCTAGATACTGATACTAAAAACATTAGTAAAATCGAGTTATTTCCCTTTGTTTTTGAGATGTTGTTACGTTGCTTAAACAGCGTAACTTTTCTAGATACTGATACTAAAAACATTAGTAAAATCGAGTTATTTCCCTTTGTTTTGGAGATGTTTTTACGTTGCTTAAACAGCGTAACTTTTCTAGATACTGATACTAAAAACATTAGTAAAACAGAGTTATTTCCCTTTGTTTTGGAGATGTTTTACGTTTCTTAAACAGCGTAACTTTTCTAGATACTGATACTTAAAACATTAGTAAAATCGAGTTATTTCCCTTTGTTTTGGAGATGTTTTACGTTGCTTAAACAGCGTAACTTTTCTAGATACTGATTCTAAAAACATTAGTAAAACAGAGTTATTTCCCTTAGTTTTGGAGATTTTTTTACGTTGCTTAACAGCGTAAGTTTTCTAGATACTGATACTTAAAACATTAGTAAAATCGAGTTATTTCCCTTTGTTTTGGAGATATTTTACGTTGCTTCAACAGCTTAACTAAAAACATTAGTAAAATCGTGTTATTTCCCTTTGTTTTGGAGATGTTTTTACGTTGCTTAAACAGCGTAACTTTTCTAGATACTGATACTTAAAACATTAGCAAAATCGAGTTATTTCCCTTTGTTTTGGAGATGTTTTTACGTTGCTTAAACAGCGTAACGTTTCTAGATACTGATACTTAAAACATTAGTAAAACAGAGTTATTTCCCTTTGTTTTGGAGATGTTTTTACGTTTCTTAACAGCGTAACTTTTCTAGATACTGATACCAAAACATTAGTAAAATCGAGTTATTTCCCTGTGTTTTGGAGATGTTTTTACGTTGCTTAAACAGCGTAACTTTTCTAGATACTGATACTAAAAACATTAGTAAAATCGAGTTAAAACATTAGTAAAATCGAGTAATTTCCCATTCGTTTGGAGATGTTTTTACGTTGCTTCAACAGCGTAACTTTTCTAGATACTGATACTAAAAACATAAGTAAAATCGAGTTATTTCCCTTTGTTTTGAAGATGTTTGTACGTTGCTTAAACAGCGTAACTAAAAAAAAATCGAGTTATTTCCCTTTGTTTTGGAGATGTTTTTACGTTGTTTAACAGCGGAACTTTTCTAGATACTGATACTTAAAACATTAGTAAAATCGAGTAATTTCCCTTTCGTTTGGAGATGTTTTTACGTTGCTTCAACAGCGTAACTTTTCTAGATACTGATACTTAAAACATTAGTAAAATCGAGGTATTTCCCTTTGTTTTGGAGATGTTTTTACGTTGCTTAACAGCGTAACTTTTCTAGATACTGATACTTAAAACATTAGTAAAATCGAGTTATTTCCCTTTGTTTTGGAGATATTTTTACGTTGCTTCAACAGCGTAACTAAAAACATTAGTAAAATCGTGTTATTTCCCTTTGTTTTGAGATGTTTTTACGTTGCTTAAACAGCATAACTTTTCTAGATACTGATACTTAAAACATTAGCAAAATCGAGTTATTTCCCTTTGTTTTTGAGATGTTTTTACGTTGCTTAAACAGCGTAACTTTTCTAGATACTAATACTTAAAACATTAGTAAAACAGAGTTATTTCCCTTTGTTTTGGAGATGTTTGTGCGTTGCTTAAACAGCGTAACTAAAAACATTAGTAAAATCGAGTTATTTCCTTTTGTTTTGGAGATGTTTTTACGTTGTTTAACAGCGTAACTTTTCTTGATACTGATACTTAAAACATTAGTAAAATCGAGTAATTTCCCTTTCGTTTGGAGATGTTTTTACGTTGCTTCAACAGCGTAACTTTTCTAGATACTGATACTAAAAACATAAGTAAAATAGAGTTATTTCCCTTTGTTTTGGAGATGTTTGTACTATCTTAAACAGCGTAACTTTTCTAGATACTGATACTTAAAACATTAGTAAAATCGAGGTATTTCCCTTTGTTTTGGAGATGTTTTTACGTTGCTTAACAGCGTAACTTTTCTAGATACTGATACTTAAAACATTAGTAAAATCAAGTTATTTCCCTTTCTTTTGGAGATGTTTTACGTTGCTTAAACAGCGTAACTAAAAACATTAGTAAAATCGAGTTATTTCCCTTTGTTTTGGAGATGTTTTTACGTTGCTTAACAGCGTAACTTTTCTAGATACTGATACTTAAAACATTAGTAAAATCGAGTTATTTCCCTTTGTTTTGGAGATGTTTTACGTTGCTTAAACAGCGTAACTAAAAACATTAGTAAAATCGAGTTATTTCCCTTTGTTTTGGAGAACAGCGTAACTTTTCTAGATACTGATACTAAAAACATTAGTAAAATCGAGTTATTTCCCTTTGTTTTGGAGATGTTGTTACGTTGCTTAAACAGCGTAACTTTTCTAGATACTGATACTAAAAACATTAGTAAAATCGAGTTATTTCCCTTTGTTTTGGAGATGTTGTTACGTTGCTTAAACAGCGTAACTTTTCTAGATACTGATACTAAAAACATTAGTAAAACAGAGTTATTTCCCTTTGTTTTGGAGATGTTTTACGTTTCTTAAACAGCGTAACTTTTCTAGATACTGATACATAAAACATTAGTAAAATCGAGTTATTTCCCTTTGTTTTGGAGATGTTTTACGTTGCTTAAACAGCGTAACTTTTCTAGATACTGATTCTAAAAACATTAGTAAAACAGAGTTATTTCCCTTAGTTTTGGAGATTTTTTTACGTTGCTTAACAGCGTAAGTTTTCTAGATACTGATACTTAAAACATTAGTACAATCGAGTTATTTCCCTTTGTTTTGGAGATATTTTTACGTTGCTTCAACAGCTTAACTAAAAACATTAGTAAAATCGTGTTATTTCCCTTTGTTTTGGAGATGTTTTTACGTTGCTTAAACAGCGTAACTTTTCTAGATACTGATACTTAAAACATTAGCAAAATCGAGTTATTTCCCTTTGTTTTGGAGATGTTTTTACGTTGCTTAAACAGCGTAACGTTTCTAGATACTGATACTTAAAACATTAGTAAAACAGAGTTATTTCCCTTTGTTTTGGAGATGTTTTTACGTTTCTTAACAGCGTAACTTTTCTAGATACTGATACCAAAACATTAGAAAAATCGAGTTATTTCCCTTTGTTTTGGAGATGTTTTTACGTTGCTTAAACAGCGTAACTTTTCTAGATACTGATACTAAAAACATTAGTAAAATCGAGTTATTTCCCTTTGTTTTGGAGATGTTTTTACGTTGTTTAACACGTAACTTTTCTAGATACTGATACTTAAAACATTAGTAAAATCGAGTAATTTCCCATTCGTTTGGAGATGTTTTTACGTTGCTTCAACAGCGTAACTTTTCTAGATACTGATACTAAAAACATAAGTAAAATCGAGTTATTTCCCTTTGTTTTGGAGATGTTTGTACGTTGCTTAAACAGCGTAACTAAAAAAAATCGAGTTATTTCCCTTTGTTTTGGAGATGTTTTTACGTTGTTTAACAGCGGAACTTTTCTAGATACTGATACTTAAAACATTAGTAAAATCGAGTAATTTCCCTTTCGTTTGGAGATGTTTTTACGTTGCTTCAACAGCGTAACTTTTCTAGATACTGATACTTAAAACATTAGTAAAATCGAGGTATTTCCCTTTGTTTTGGAGATGTTTTTACGTTGCTTAACAGCGTAACTTTTCTAGATACTGATACTTAAAACATTAGTAAAATCGAGTTATTTCCCTTTGTTTTGGAGATGTTTTACGTTGCTTAAACAGCGTAACTAAAAACATTAGTAAAATCGAGTTATTTCCCTTTGTTTTGGAGATGTTTTTGCGTTGCTTAACAGCGTAACTTTTCTAGATACTGATACTTAAAACATTAGTAAAATCGAGTTATTTCCCTTTGTTTTTGAGATGTTTTACGTTGCTTAAACAGCGTAACTAAAAACATTAGTAAAATCGAGTTATTTCCCTATGTTTTGGAGAACAGCGTAACTTTTCTAGATACTGATACTAAAAACATTAGTAAAATCGAGTAATTTCCCTTTGTTTTGGAGATGTTTTTACGTTGCTTAAACAGCGTAACTTTTCTAGATCCGGATACTAAAATATTAGTAAAATCTAGTTATTTCCCTTTGTTTTGGAGATGTTTTTACGTTGCTTAAACAGCGTAACTTTTCTAGATAATGACACTTCAAACATTAGTAAAATCGAGTTAGTTCCCTTTGTTTTGGAGATCTTTTACGTTGCTTAAACAGCGTAACTTTTCTAGATACTGATTCTAAACACATTTGTAAAATCGTGTTATTTCCCTTTGTTTTGGAGATGTTTTTACGTTGCTTAAACAGCGTAACTTTTCTAGATACTGATACTTAAAACATTAGTAAAACAGAGTTATTTCCCTTTGTTTTGGAGATGTTTTTACGTTGCTTAACAGCGTAACTTTTCTAGATACTGATACTTAAAACATTAGTAAAATCGAGTTATTTCCCTTTGTTTTGGAGATGTTTTTACTTTGCTTAAACAGCGTAACTTTTCTAGATACTGATACTAAAAAAATTAGTAAAATCGAGTTATTTCCCTTTGTTTTGGAGATGTTTTTACGTTGCTTAAACAGCGTAACTTTTCTAGATACTGATACTAAAAACATTAGTAAAATCGAGTTATTTCCCTTTGTTTTGGAGATGTTTTTACGTTGCTTAAACAGCGTAACTAAAAACATTAGTAAAATCGAGTTATTTCCCTTTGTTTTGGAGATGTTTTTACGTTGCTTAACAGCGTAACTTTTCTAGATACTGATACTAAAAACATTAGTAAAATCGAGTTATTTCCCTTGGTTTTGGAGATGTTTTTACGTTGCTTAAACAGCGTAACTTTTCTAGATACTGATACTTAAAACATTAGTAAAATCGAGTTATTTCCCTTTGGTTTGGAGATGTTTTTACGTTGCTTGAACAGCGTAACTTTTCTAGATACTGATACTAAAAACATTAGTAAAATCGAGTTATTTCCCTTTGTTTTGGAGATGTTTTAACGTTGCTTAAACTGCGTAACTAAAAACATTAGTAAAATCGAGGTATTTCCCTTTGTTTTGCAGATGTTTTTACGTTGCTTAAACAGCGTAACTAAAAACATTAGTAAAATCGTGTTATTTCCCTTTGTTTTGGAGATGTTTTTACGTTGCTTAAACAGCGTAACTTTTCTAGATACTGATACTAAACACATTAGTAAAATCGAGTTATTTCCCTTTGTTTTGGAGATGTTTTTCCGTTGCTTAAACAGCGTAACTTTTCTAGATACTGATACTAAAAACATTAGTAAAATCTAGTTATTTCCCTTTGTTTTGCAGATGTTTTTACGTTGCTTAAACAGCGTAACTTTTCTAGATACTGATACTAAAAACATTAGTAAAACAGAGTTATTTCCCTTTGTTTTGGAGATGTTTTTACGTTGCTTAAACAGCGTAACTTTTCTAGATACTGATACTTAAAACATTAGTAAAACAGAGTTATTTCCCTTTGTTTTGGAGATGTTTTTACGTTGCTTAAACAGCGTAACTTTTCTAGATACTGATACTAAAAACATTAGTATAATCGAGTTATTTCCCTTTGTTTTGGAGATGTTTTACGTTGCTTAAACAGCGTAACTAAAAACATTAGTAAAATCGAGTTATTTCCCTTTGTTTTGGAGAACAGCGTAACTTTTCTAGATACTGATACTAAAAACATTAGTAAAATCGAGTTATTTCCCTTTGTTTTGGAGATGTTTTTACGTTGCTTAAACAGCGTAACTTTTCTAGATACTGACACTTAAAACATTAGTAAAATCGAGTTAGTTCCCTTTGTTTTGGAGATGTAGTTACGTTGCTTAAACAGCGTAACTTTTCTAGATACTGATTCTAAACACATTTGTAAAATCGTGTTATTTCCCTTTGTTTTGGAGATGTTTTTACGTTGCTTAAACAGCGTAACTTGACTAGATACTGATACTTAAAACATTAGTAAAACAGAGTTATTTCCCTTTGTTTTGGAGATGTTTTTACGTTGCTTAACAGCGTAACTTTTACTAGATACTGATACTTAAAACATTAGTAAAATCGAGTTATTTCCCTTTGTTTTGGAGATGTTTTTACGTTGCTTAAATAGCGTAACTTTTCTAGATACTGATACTAAAAACATTAGTAAAATCGAGTTATTTCCCTTTGTTTTGGAGATGTTTTTACGTTGCTTAAACAGCGTAACTTTTCTAGATACTGATACTAAAAACATTAGTAAAATCGAGTTATTTCCCTTTGTTTTGGAGATGTTTTTACGTTGCTTAAACAGCGTAACTTTTCTAGATAATGACACTTAAAACATTAGTAAAATCGAGTTAGTTCCCTTTGTTTTGGAGATGTTTTTACGTTGCTTAAACAGCGTAAGTTTTCTAGATACTGATACTAAACACATTTGTAAAATCGTGTTATTTCCCTTTGTTTTGGAGATGTTTTTACGTTGCTTAAACAGCGTAACTTTTCTAGATACTGGTACTAAAAACATTAGTAAAATCGAGTTATTTCCCTTTGTTTTAGAGATGTTTTTACGTTGCTTAAACAGCGTAACTAAAAACATTAGTAAAATCGAGTTATTTCCCTTTGTTTTGGAGATGTTTTTACGTTGCTTAACAGCGTAACTTTTCTAGATACTGATACTTAAAACATTAGTAAAATCGAGTAATTTTCCTTTGGTTTGGCGATGTTTTTACGTTGCTTAAACAGCGTAACTTTTCTAGATACTGATACTAAAAACATTAGTAAAATCGAGTAATTTCCCTTTGGTTTGGAGATGATTTTACGTTGCTTAAACAGCGTAACTTTTCTAGATACTGATACTAAAAACATTAGTAAAATCGAGTTATTTCCCTTTGTTTTGGAGATGTTTTTACGTTGCTTAAACAGCGTAACTTTTCTAGATACTGATACTTAAAACATTAGTAAAATCGAGTTATTTCCATTTGTTTTGGAGATGTTTTACGTTGCTTAAACAGCGTAACTTTTCTAGATACTGATTCTAAAAACATTTGTAAAATCGTGTTATTTCCCTTTGTTTTGGGGATGTTTTTACGTTGCTTAAACAGCGTAACTGTTCTAGATACTGATACTAAAAACATTAGAAAAATCGAGTTATTTCCCTTTGTTTTGCAGATGTTTTTACGTTGCTTAAACAGCGTAACTTTTCTAGATACTGATACTAAAGACATTAGTAAAACAGACTTATTTCCCTTTGTTTTGGAGATGTTTTTACGTTGCTTAAACAGCGTAACTTTTCTAGATACTGATACTAACAACATTAGTAAAATCGAGTTATTTCCCTTTGTTTTGGAGATGTTTTACGTTGCTTAAACAGCGTAACTTTTCTAGATACTGATACTAAAAACATTAGTAAAACAGAGTTATTTCCCTTTGTTTTGCAGATGTTTTTACGTTGCTAGAAAAGTTACGCTGTTTACAGCGTTACTTTTCTAGATACTTATACTTAAAACATTAGTAAAATCGAGTAATTTCCCGTTTGGTTTGGAGATGTTTTTACGTTTCTTAAACAGCGTAACTTTTCTAGATACTGATACTAAAAACATTAGTAAAATCGAGTTATTTCCCTTTGTTTTGGAGATGTTTTACGTTGCTTAAACAGCGTAACTTTTCTAGATACTGATACTAAAAACATTAATAAAACAGAGTTATTTCCCTTTGTTTTGGAGATGTTTTTACGTTGCTTTAACAGCGTAACTTTTCTAGATACTGATTCTAAAAACATTTGTAAAATCGTGTTATTTCCCTTTGTTTTGGAGATGTTTTTACGTTGCTTAAACAGCGTAACTTTTCTAGATACTGATACTAAAAACATTAGTAAAATGGAGTAATTTCCCTTTGGTTTGGAGATGTTTTTACGTTTCTTAAACAGCGTAACTGTTCTAGATACTGATACTAAAATCATTAGTAAAATCGAGTTATTTCCCTTTGTTTTGGAGATGTTTTTACGTTGCTTAAACTGCGTTACTAAAAACATTAGTAAAATCGAGTTATTTCCCTTTGTTTTGGAGTTGTTTTACGTTGCTTAAACAGCGTAACTTTTCTAGATACGTATTCAAAAAACATTTGTAAAATCGTGTTATTTCCCTTTGTTTTGGAGATGTTTTTACGTTGCTTAAACAGCGTAAGGTTTCTAGATACTGATACTAAACACATTAGTAAAATCGACTTATTTCCCTATGTTTTGGAGATGTTTTTCCGTTGCTTAAACAGCGTAACTTTTCTAGATACTGATACTTAAAACATTAGTAAAATCGAGTTATTTCCCTTTGTTTTGGAGATGTTTTTACGTTGCTTAAACAGCGTAACTTTTCTAGATACTTATACTAAAAACATTAGTGAAACAGAGTTATTTCCCTTTGTTTTGGAGATGTTTTACGTTGCTTAAACAGCGTAACTTTTCTAGATACTGATACTAAAAACATTAGTAAAATCGAGTTATTTCCCTTTGTTTTGCAGATGTTTTTACGTTGCTTAACCAGCGTAACTTTTCTAGATACTGATACTTAAAACATTAGTAAAATCGAGTAATTTCCCGTTTGGTTTGGAGATGTTTTTACGTTTCTTAAACAGCGTAACTTTTCTAGATACTGATACTAAAAACATTAGCAAAACCGAGTTATTTCCCTTTGTTTTGGAGATGTTTTACGTTGCTTAAACAGCGTAACTTTTCTAGATACTGATACTAAAAACATTAGTAAAACAGAGTTATTTCCCTTTGTTTTGGAGATGTTTTTACGTTGCTTTAACAGCGTAACTGTTCTAGATACTGATACTTAAAACATTAGTAAAACAGAGTTATTTCCCTTAGTTTTGGAGATTTTTTTACGTTGCTTAACAGCGTAAGTTTTCTAGATACTGATACTTAAAACATTAGTAAAATCGAGTTATTTCCCTTTGTTTTGGCGATATTTTTACGTTGCTTCAACAGCGTAACTAAAAACATTAGTAAAATCGTGTTATTTCCCTTTGTTTTGGAGATGTTTTTACGTTGCTTAAACAGCGTAACTTTTCTAGATACTGATACTTAAAACATTAGCAAAATCGAGTTATTTCCCTTTGTTTTGGAGATGTTTTACGTTGCTTAAACAGCGTAACTTTTCTAGATACTGATACTAAAAACATTAGTAAAACAGAGTTATTTCCCTTTGTTTTGGAGATGTTTTTACGTTTTTTAACAGCGTAACTTTTCTAGATACTGATACCAAAACATAAGTAAAATCGAGTTATTTCCCTTTGTTTTGGAGATGTTTTACGTTGCTGAAACAGCGTAACTTTTCTAGATACTGATTCTAAAAACATTTGTAAAATCGTGTTATTTCCCTTTGTTTTGGAGATTTTTTTACGTTGCTTAAACAGCGTAACTTTTCTAGATACTGATACTAAAAACATTAGTAAAATCGAGTTATTTCCCTTTGTTTTGGAGATGTTTTTACGTTGTTTAACACGTAACTTTTCTAGATACTGATACTTAAAACATTAGTAAAATCGAGTAATTTCCCATTCGTTTGGAGATGTTTTTACG
Source organism: Sepiola atlantica (assembly GCA_963556195.1). Lineage (NCBI taxonomy): Eukaryota > Metazoa > Mollusca > Cephalopoda > Sepiida > Sepiolidae > Sepiola > Sepiola atlantica. The sequence goes on along the minus strand of CAUVYP010000930.1, from coordinate 162,733 downwards.
TTGCTTCAACAGCGTAACTTTTCTAGATACTGATACTAAAAAGATAAGTAAAATTGAGTTATTTCCCTTTGTTTTGGAGATGTTTGTACGTTGCTTAAACAGCGTAACTAAAAACATTAGTAAAATCGAGTTATTTCCCTTTATTTTGGAGATGTTTTTACGTTGTTTCACAGCTTAACTTTTCTAGATACTGATACTTAAAACATTAGTAAAATCGAGGTATTTCCCTTTGTTTTGGAGATGTTTTTACGTTGCTTAACAGCGTAACTTTTCTAGATACTGATACTTAAAACATTAGTAAAATCGAGTTATTTCCCTTTGTTTTGGAGATGTTTTACGTTGCTTAAACAGCGTAACATTTCTAGATACTGATACTAAAAACATTAGTAAAATCGAGTTATTTCCCTTTGTTTTGCAGATGTTTTTACGTTGCTTAAACAGCGTAACTTTTCTAGATACTGATACTTAAAACATTAGTAAAATCGAGTAATTTCCCTTTGGTGTGGCGATGTTTTTACGTTGCTTAAACAGCGTAACTTTTCTAGATACTGATACTAAAAACATTAGAAAAATCGAGTAATTTCCCTTTGCTTTGGAGATGTTTTTACGTTGCTTAAACAGCGTAACTTTTCTAGATACTTATACTAAAAACATTAGTAAAATCGAGTTATTTCCCTTTGTTTTGGAGATGTTTTTACGTTGCTTAAACAGCGTAACTTTTCTAGATACTGATACTTAAAACATTAGTAAAATCGAGTTTTTTCCCTTTGTTTTGGAGATATTTTAACGTTGCTTCAACAGCGTAACTAAAAACATTAGTAAAATCGTGTTATTTCCCTTTGTTTTGGAGATGTTTTTACGTTGCTTAAACAGCGTAACTTTTCTAGATACTGATACTTAAAACATTAGTAAAACAGAGTTATTTCTTTTTGTTTTGGAGATGTTTTTACGTTGCTTAAACAGCGTAACTTTTCTAGATACTGGTACTAAAAACATTAGTAAAATCGAGTTATTTCCCTTTGTTTTAGAGATGTTTTTACGTTGCTTAAACAGCGTAACTAAAAACATTAGTAAAATCGAGTTATTTCCCTTTGTTTTGGAGATGGTTTTACGTTGCTTAACAGCGTAACTTTTCTAGATACTGATACTTAAAACATTAGTAAAATCGAGTAATTTTCCTTAGGTTTGGCGATGTTTTTACGTTGCTTAAACAGCGTAACTTTTCTAGATACTGATACTAAAAACATTAGTAAAATCGAGTAATTTCCCTTTGGTTTGGAGATGATTTTACGTTGCTTAAACAGCGTAACTTTTCTAGATACTGATACTAAAAACATTAGTAAAATCGAGTTATTTCCCTTTGTTTTGGAGATGTTTTTACGTTGCTGAAACAGCGTAACTTTTCTAGATACTGATACTTAAAACATTAGTAAAATCGAGTTATTTCCCTTTGTTTTGGAGATGTTTTTACGTTGCTTAAACAGCGTAACTTTTCTAGATACTGATACTAAAAACATTAGTAAAACAGAGTTATTTCCCTTTGTTTTGGAGATGTTTTACGTTGCTTAAACAGCGTAACTTTTCTAGATACTGATACTAAAAACATTAGTAAAATCGAGTTATTTCCCTTTGTTTTGCAGATGTTTTTACGTTGCTTAAACAGCGTAACTTTTCTAGATACTGATACTTAAAACATTAGTAAAATCGAGTAATTTCCCGTTTGGTTTGGAGATGTTTTTACGTTTCTTAAACAGCGTAACTTTTCTAGATACTGATACTAAAAACATTAGTAAAATCGAGTTATTTCCCTTTCTTTTGGAGATGTTTTACGTTGCTTTAACAGCGTAACTTTTCTAGATACTGATACTAAAAACATTAATAAAACAGAGTTATTTCCCTTTGTTTTGGAGATGTTTTTACGTTGCTTTAACAGCGTAACTTTTCTAGATACTGATTCTAAAAACATTTGTAAAATCTTGGTATTTCCCTTTGTTTTGGAGATGTTTTTACGTTGCTTAAACAGCGTAACTTTTCTAGATACTGATACTAAAAACATTAGTAAAATCGAGTTATTTCCCTTTGTTTTGGAGATGTTTTTACGTTGTTTAACACGTAACTTTTCTAGATACTGATACTTAAAACATTAGTAAAATCGAGTAATTTCCCATTCGTTTGGAGATGTTTTTACGTTGCTTCAACAGCGTAACTTTTCTAGATACTGATACTAAAAACATAAGTAAAATAGAGTTATTTCCCTTTGTTTTGGAGATGTTTGTACGTTGCTTAAACAGCGTAACTTTTCTAGATACTGATACTTAAAACATTAGTAAAATCGAGGTATTTCCCTTTGTTTTGGAGATGTTTTTACGTTGCTTAAAAAGCGTAACTTTTCTAGATACTGATACTTAAAACATTAGTAAAATCGAGTTATTTCTTTTTTTTTTAGATGTTTTTACGTTGCTTAAACAGCGTAACAAAAACATTAGTAAAATCGAGTTATTTCCCTTTGTTTTGGAGATGTTTTTACGTTGTTTAACAGCGTAACTTTTCTAGATACTGATACTTAAAACATTAGTAAAATCGAGTAATTTCCCTTTCGTTTGGAGATGTTTTTACGTTGCTTCAACAGCGTAACTTTTCTAGATACTGATACTAAAAACATAAGTAAAATAGAGTTATTTCCCTTTGTTTTGGAGATGTTTGTACGTTGCTTAAACAGCGTAACTAAAAACATTAGTAAAATCGAGTTATTTCCCTTTGTTTTGGAGATGTTTTTACGTTGCTTAACAGCGAAACTAAAACATTAGTAAAATCGAGTTATTTCCCTTTGTTTTGATGATGTTTTACGTTGCTTAAACAGCGTAACTTTTCTAGATACTGATTCTAAAAACATTTGTAAAATCGAGTTATTTCCCTTTGTTTTGGAGATGTTTTTACGTTGCTTAACAGCGTAACTTTTCTAGATACTGATACTTAACCCATTAGTAAAATCGAGTTATTTCCCTTTGTTTTGGAGATGGTTTACGTTGCTTAAACAGCGTAACTTTTCTAGATACTGATACTAAAAACATTAGTAAAATCGAGTTATTTCCCTTTGTTTTGGAGATGTTTTACGTTGCTTAAACAGCGTAACTAAAAACATTAGTAAAATCGAGTTATTTCCCTTTGTTTTGGAGATAAACACCGTAACTAAAAGCATTAGTAAAATCGAGTTATTTCCCTTTGTTTTGGAGATGTTTTTACGTTGCTTAACAGCGTAACTTTTCTAGATACTGATACTTAAAACATTAGTAAAATCGAGTTATTTCCCTTTGTTTTGGAGATGTTTTTACGTTGCTTAAACAGCGTAACTTTTCTAGATACTGATACTTAAAACATTAGTAAAATCGAGTTATTTCCCTTCGTTTTGCAGATGTTTTTACGTTGCTTAAACAGCGTAACTTTTCTAGATACTGATACTTAAAACATTAGTAAAACAGAGTTATTTCCCTTTGTATTGGAGATGTTTTTACGTTGCTTAACAGCGTAACTTTTCTAGATACTGATACTAAAAACATTAGTAAAATCGAGTTATTTCCCTTTGTTTTGGAGATGTTTTTACGTTGCTTAAACAGCGTTACTTTTCTAGATACTGATTCTAAAAACATTTGTAAAATCGTGTTATTTCCCTTTTGTTTTGGAGATGTTTTTACGTTGCTTAAACAGCGTACCTTTTCTAGATACTGATACTAAAAACATTAGTAAAACAGAGTTATTTCCCTTTGTTTTGGAGATGTTTTTACGTTTCTTAAACAGCGTAACTTTTCTAGATACTAATAATTAAAACATTAGTAAAACAGAGTTATTTCCCTTTGTTTTGGAGATGTTTTTACGTTGCTTAACAGCGTAACTTTTCTAGATACTGATACTTAAAACATTAGTAAAATCGAGTTATTTCCCTTTGTTTTGGAGGTGTTTGTACGTTGCTTCAACAGCGTAACTAAAAACATTAGTAAAATCGTGTTATTTCCCTTTGTTTTGGAGATGTTTTTACGTTGCTTAACAGCGTAACTTATCTAGATACTGATACTAAATACATTTGTAAAATCGTGTTATTTCGCTTGGTTTTGGAGATGTTTTTACGTTGCTTAAACAGCGTAACTAAAAACATTAGTAAAATCGAGTTATTTCCCTTTGTTTTGGAGATGTTTTTACGTTGCTTAACAGCGTAACTTTTCTAGATACTTATACTTAAAACATTAGTAAAATCGAGTAATTTTCCTTTGGTTTGGCGATGTTTTTACGTTGCTTAAACAGCGTAACTTTTCTAGATACTGATACTAAAAACATTAGTAAAATCGAGTTATTTCCCTTTGTTTTGGAGATGTTTTACGTTGCTTAAACAGCGTAACTTTTCTAGATACTGATTCTAAAAACATTTGTAAAATCGTGTTATTTCACTTTGTTTTGGAGATGTTTTTACGTTGCTTCAACAGCGTAACTTTTCTAGATACTGATACTAAAAACATTAGTAAAATCGAGTTATTTCCCTTTGTTTTGGAGATGTTTTAACGTTGCTTAAACTGCGTAACTAAAAACATTCGTCAAATTGAGTTATTTCCCTTTGTTTTGGAGATGTTTTTACGTTGCTTAAACAGCGTAACTACAAACATTAGTAAAATCGTGTTATTTCCCTTTGTTTTGGAGATGTTTTTACGTTGCTTAAACAGCGTAACTTTTCTAGATACTGATACTAAAAACATTAGTAAAATCGAGTAATTTCCCGTTTGGTTTAGAGATGTTTTTACGTTTCTTAAACAGCGTGACTTTTCTAGATACTGATACTAAAAACATTAGTAAAATCGAGTTATTTCCCTTTCTTTTGGAGATGTTTTACGTTGCTTAAACAGCGTAACTTTTCTAGATACTGATACTAAAAACATTAGTAAAACAGAGTTATTTCCCTTTGTTTTGGAGATGTTTTTACGTAGCTTAAACAGCGTAACTTTTCTAGATACTGATACTTAAAACATTTGTAAAATCGAGTTATTTCCCTTTGTTTTGGAGATGTTTTTACGTTGCTTAACAGCGTAACTTTTCTAGATACTGATACTTAACCCATTAGTAAAATCGAGTTATTCCCCTTTGTTTTGGAGATGGTTTACGTTGCTTAAACAGCGTAACTTTTCTAGATACTGATACTAAAAACATTAGTAAAATCGAGTTATTTCCCTTTGTTTTGGAGATGTTTTACGTTGCTTAAACAGCGTTACTAAAAACATTAGTAAAATCGAGTTATTTCCCTTTGTTTTAGAGATGTTTTTACGTTGCTTAAACACCGTAACTAAAAATATTAGTAAAATCGAGTTATTTCCCTTTGTTTTGGAGATGTTTTTACGTTGCTTAAACAGCGTAACTTTTCTAGATACTGATACTTAAAACATTAGTAAAATCGAGTTATTTCCCTTCGTTTTGCAGATGTTTTTACGTTGCTTAAACAGCGTAACTTTTCTAGATACTGATACTTAAAACATTAGTAAAACAGAGTTATTTCCCTTTGTTTTGGAGATGTTTTTACGTTGCTTAACAGCGTAACTTTTCTAGATACTGATACTAAAAACATTAGTAAAATCGAGTTATTTCCCTTTGTTTTGGAGATGTTTTTACGTTGCTTAAACAGCGTTACTTTTCTAGATACTGATTCTAAAAACATTTGTAAAATCGTGTTATTTCCCTTTTGTTTTGGAGATGTTTTTACGTTGCTTAAACAGCGTACCTTTTCTAGATACTGATACTAAAAACATTAGTAAAACAGAGTTATTTCCCTTTGTTTTGGAGATGTTTTTACGTTGCTTAACAGCGTAACTTTTCTAGATACTGATACTAAAAACATTAGTAAAATCGAGTTATTTCCCTTTGTTTTGGAGATGTTTTTACGTTGCTTAAACAGCGTTACTTTTCTAGATACTGATTCTAAAAACATTTGTAAAATCGTGTTATTTCCCTTTTGTTTTGGAGATGTTTTTACGTTGCTTAAACAGCGTACCTTTTCTAGATACTGATACTAAAAACATTAGTAAAACAGAGTTATTTCCCTTTGTTTTGGAGATGTTTTTACGTTTCTTAAACAGCGTAACTTTTCTAGATACTGATAATTAAAACATTAGAAAAACAGAGTTATTTCCCTTTGTTTTGGAGATGTTTTTACGTTGCTTAACAGCGTAACTTTTCTAGATACTGATACTTAAAACATTAGTAAAATCGAGTTATTTCCCTTTGTTTTGGAGATGTTTGTACGTTGCTTCAACAGCGTAACTAAAAACATTAGTAAAATCGTGTTATTTCCCTTTGTTTTGGAGATGTTTTTACGTTGCTTAACAGCGTAACTTATCTAGATACTGATACTAAATACATTTGTAAAATCGTGTTATTTCGCTTGGTTTTGGAGATGTTTTTACGTTGCTTAAACAGCGTAACTAAAAACATTAGTAAAATCGAGTTATTTCCCTTTGTTTTGGAGATGTTTTTACGTTGCTTAACAGCGTAACTTTTCTAGATACTGATACTTAAAACATTAGTAAAATCGAGTAATTTTCCTTTGGTTTGGCGATGTTTTTACGTTGCTTAAACAGCGTAACTTTTCTAGATAGTGATACTAAAAACATTAGTAAAATCGAGTTATTTCCCTTTGTTTTGGAGATGTTTTACGTTGCTTAAACAGCGTAACTTTTCTAGATACTGATTCTAAAAACATTTGTAAAATCGTGTTATTTCCCTTTGTTTTGGAGATGTTTTTACGTTGCTTCAACAGCGTAACTTTTCTAGATACTGATACTAAAAACATTAGTAAAATCGAGTTATTTCCCTTTGTTTTGGAGATGTTTTAACGTTGCTTAAACTGCGTAACTAAAAACATTCGTCAAATTGAGTTATTTCCCTTTGTTTTGGAGATGTTTTTACGTTGCTTAAACAGCGTAACTACAAACATTAGTAAAATCGTGTTATTTCCCTTTGTTTTGGAGATGTTTTTACGTTGCTTAAACAGCGTAACTTTTCTAGATACTGATACTAAAAACATTAGTAAAATCGATATATTTCCCTTTGTTTTGCAGATGTTTTTACGTTGCTTAAACAGCGTAACTTATCTAGATACTGATACTTAAAACATTAGTAAAATCGAGTAATTTCCCGTTTGGTTTAGAGATGTTTTTACGTTTCTTAAACAGCGTAACTTTTCTAGATACTGATACTAAAAACATTAGTAAAATCGAGTTATTTCCCTTTCTTTTGGAGATGTTTTACGTTGCTTAAACAGCGTAACTTTTCTAGATACTGATACTTAAAACATTAGTAAAACAGAGTTATTTCCCTTTGTTTTGGAGATGTTTTTACGTAGCTTAAACAGCGTAACTTTTCTAGATACTGATACTTAAAACATTTGTAAAATCGAGTTATTTCCCTTTGTTTTGGAGATGTTTTTACGTTGCTTAACAGCGTAACTTTTCTAGATACTGATACTTAACCCATTAGTAAAATCGAGTTATTCCCCTTTGTTTTGGAGATGGTTTACGTTGCTTAAACAGCGTAACTTTTCTAGATACTAGTACTAAAAACATTAGTAAAATCGAGTTATTTCCCTTTGTTTTGGAGATGTTTTACGTTGCTTAAACAGCGTTACTAAAAACATTAGTAAAATCGAGTTATTTCCCTTTGTTTTAGAGATGTTTTTACGTTGCTTAAACACCGTAACTAAAAATATTAGTAAAATCGAGTTATTTCCCTTTGTTTTGGAGATGTTTTTACGTTGCTTAAACAGCGTAACTTTTCTAGATACTGATACTTAAAACATTAGTAAAATCGAGTTATTTCCCTTCGTTTTGCAGATGTGTTTACGTTGCTTAAACAGCGTAACTTTTCTAGATACTGATACTTAAAACATTAGTAAAACAGAGTTATTTCCCTTTGTTTTGGAGATGTTTTACGTTGCTTAAACAGCGTTACTTTTCTAGATACTGATTCTAAAAACATTTGTAAAATCGTGTTATTTCCCTTTTGTTTTGGAGATGTTTTTACGTTGCTTAAACAGCGTACCTTTTCTAGATACTGATACTAAAAACATTAGTAAAATCGAGTTATTTCCCTTTGTTTTGGAGATGTTTTTACGTTGCTTAAACAGCGTAACTTTTCTAGATACTGATACTTAAAACATTAGTAAAATCGAGTTTTTTCCCTTTGTTTTGGAGATATTTTAACGTTGCTTCAACAGCGTAACTAAAAACATTAGTAAAATCGTGTTATTTCCCTTTGTTTTGGAGATGTTTTTACGTTGCTTAAACAGCGTAACTTTTCTAGATACTGATACTTAAAACATTAGCAAAATCGAGTTAGTTCCCTTTGTTTTGGAGATGTTTTTACGTTGCTTAAACAGCGTAACTTTTCTAGATACTGATACTTAAAACATTAGTAAAACAGAGTTATTTCTTTTTGTTTTGGAGATGTTTTTACGTTGCTTAAACAGCGTAACTTTTCTAGATACTGGTACTAAAAACATTAGTAAAATCGAGTTATTTCCCTTTGTTTTAGAGATGTTTTTACGTTGCTTAAACAGCGTAACTAAAAACATTAGTAAAATCGAGTTATTTCCCTTTGTTTTGGAGATGGTTTTACGTTGCTTAACAGCGTAACTTTTCTAGATACTGATACTTAAAACATTAGTAAAATCGAGTAATTTTCCTTAGGTTTGGCGATGTTTTTACGTTGCTTAAACAGCGTAACTTTTCTAGATACTGATACTAAAAACATTAGTAAAATCGAGTAATTTCCCTTTGGTTTGGAGATGATTTTACGTTGCTTAAACAGCGTAACTTTTCTAGATACTGATACTAAAAACATTAGTAAAATCGAGTTATTTCCCTTTGTTTTGGAGATGTTTTTACGTTGCTGAAACAGCGTAACTTTTCTAGATACTGATACTTAAAACATTAGTAAAATCGAGTTATTTCCCTTTGTTTTGGAGATGTTTTTACGTTGCTTAAACAGCGTAACTTTTCTAGATACTGATACTAAAAACATTAGTAAAACAGAGTTATTTCCCTTTGTTTTGGAGATGTTTTACGTTGCTTAAACAGCGTAACTTTTCTAGATACTGATACTAAAAACATTAGTAAAATCGAGTTATTTCCCTTTGTTTTGCAGATGTTTTTACGTTGCTTAAACAGCGTAACTTTTCTAGATACTGATACTTAAAACATTAGTAAAATCGAGTAATTTCCCGTTTGGTTTGGAGATGTTTTTACGTTTCTTAAACAGCGTAACTTTTCTAGATACTGATACTAAAAACATTAGTAAAATCGAGTTATTTCCCTTTCTTTTGGAGATGTTTTACGTTGCTTTAACAGCGTAACTTTTCTAGATACTGATACTAAAAACATTAATAAAACAGAGTTATTTCCCTTTGTTTTGGAGATGTTTTTACGTTGCTTTAACAGCGTAACTTTTCTAGATACTGATTCTAAAAACATTTGTAAAATCGTGTTATTTCCCTTTGTTTTGGAGATGTTTTTACGTTGCTTAAACAGCGTAACTTTTCTAGATACTGATACTAAAAACATTAGTAAAATCGAGTTATTTCCCTTTGTTTTGGAGATGTTTTTACGTTGTTTAACACGTAACTTTTCTAGATACTGATACTTAAAACATTAGTAAAATCGAGTAATTTCCCATTCGTTTGGAGATGTTTTTACGTTGCTTCAACAGCGTAACTTTTCTAGATACTGATACTAAAAACATAAGTAAAATCGAGTTATTTCCCTTTGTTTTGGAGATGTTTGTACGTTGCTTAAACAGCGTAACTTTTCTAGATACTGATACTTAAAACATTAGTAAAATCGAGGTATTTCCCTTTGTTTTGGAGATGTTTTTACGTTGCTTGAAAAGCGTAACTTTTCTAGATACTGATACTTAAAACATTAGTAAAATCGAGTTATTTCCCTTTCTTTTGGAGATGTTTTACGTTGCTTAAACAGCGTAACTTTTCTAGATACTGATACTTAAAACATTAGTAAAACAGAGTTATTTCCCTTTGTTTTGGAGATGTTTTTACGTAGCTTAAACAGCGTAACTTTTCTAGATACTGATACTTAACCCATTAGTAAAATCGAGTTATTCCCCTTTGTTTTGGAGATGGTTTACGTTGCTTAAACAGCGTAACTTTTCTAGATACTAGTACTAAAAACATTAGTAAAATCGAGTTATTTCCCTTTGTTTTGGAGATGTTTTACGTTGCTTAAACAGCGTTACTAAAAACATTAGTAAAATCGAGTTATTTCCCTTTGTTTTAGAGATGTTTTTACGTTGCTTAAACACCGTAACTAAAAATATTAGAAAAATCGAGTTATTTCCCTTTGTTTTGGAGATGTTTTTACGTTGCTTAAACAGCGTAACTTTTCTAGATACTGATACTTAAAACATTAGTAAAATCGAGTTATTTCCCTTCGTTTTGCAGATGTGTTTACGTTGCTTAAACAGCGTAACTTTTCTAGATACTGATACTTAAAACATTAGTAAAACAGAGTTATTTCCCTTTGTTTTGGAGATGTTTTACGTTGCTTAAACAGCGTTACTTTTCTAGATACTGATTCTAAAAACATTTGTAAAATCGTGTTATTTCCCTTTTGTTTTGGAGATGTTTTTACGTTGCTTAAACAGCGTACCTTTTCTAGATACTGATACTAAAAACATTAGTAAAACAGAGTTATTTCCCTTTGTTTTGGAGATGTTTTTACGTTTCTTAAACAGCGTAACTTTTCTAGATACTGATAATTAAAACATTAGTAAAACAGAGTTATTTCCCTTTGTTTTGGAGATGTTTTTACGTTGCTTAACAGCGTAACTTTTCTAGATACTGATACTTAAAACATTAGTAAAATCGAGTTATTTCCCTTTGTTTTGGAGATGTTTGTACGTTGCTTCAACAGCGTAACTAAAAACATTAGTAAAATCGTGTTATTTCCCTTTGTTTTGGAGATGTTTTTACGTTGCTTAACAGCGTAACTTATCTAGATACTGATACTAAATACATTTGTAAAATCGTGTTATTTCGCTTGGTTTTGGAGATGTTTTTACGTTGCTTAAACAGCGTAACTAAAAACATTAGTAAAATCGAGTTATTTCCCTTTGTTTTGGAGATGTTTTTACGTTGCTTAACAGCGTAACTTTTCTAGATACTGATACTTAAAACATTAGTAAAATCGAGTAATTTTCCTTTGGTTTGGCGATGTTTTTACGTTGCTTAAACAGCGTAACTTTTCTAGATAGTGATACTAAAAACATTAGTAAAATCGAGTTATTTCCCTTTGTTTTGGAGATGTTTTACGTTTCTTAAACAGCGTAACTTTTCTAGATACTGATTCTAAAAACATTTGTAAAATCGTGTTATTTCCCTTTGTTTTGGAGATGTTTTTACGTTGCTTCAACAGCGTAACTTTTCTAGATACTGATACTAAAAACATTAGTAAAATCGAGTTATTTCCCTTTGTTTTGGAGATGTTTTAACGTTGCTTAAACTGCGTAACTAAAAACATTCGTCAAATTGAGTTATTTCCCTTTGTTTTGGAGATGTTTTTACGTTGCTTAAACAGCGTAACTACAAACATTAGTAAAATCGTGTTATTTCCCTTTGTTTTGGAGATGTTTTTACGTTGCTTAAACAGCGTAACTTTTCTAGATACTGATACTAAAAACATTAGTAAAATCGAGTTATTTCCCTTTGTTTTGCAGATGTTTTTACGTTGCTTAAACAGCGTAACTTATGTAGATACTGATACTTAAAACATTAGTAAAATCGAGTAATTTCCCGTTTGGTTTAGAGATGTTTTTACGTTTCTTAAACAGCGTTACTTTTCTAGATACTGATACTAAAAACATTAGTAAAATCGAGTTATTTCCCTTTCTTTTGGAGATGTTTTACGTTGCTTAAACAGCGTAACTTTTCTAGATACTGATACTTAAAACATTAGTAAAACAGAGTTATTTCCCTTTGTTTTGGAGATGTTTTTACGTAGCTTAAACAGCGTAACTTTTCTAGATACTGATACTTAAAACATTTGTAAAATCGAGTTATTTCCCTTTGTTTTGGAGATGTTTTTACGTTGCTTAACAGCGTAACTTTTCTAGATACTGATACTTAACCCATTAGTAAAATCGAGTTATTCCCCTTTGTTTTGGAGATGGTTTACGTTGCTTAAACAGCGTAACTTTTCTAGATACTAGTACTAAAAACATTAGTAAAATCGAGTTATTTCCCTTTGTTTTGGAGATGTTTTACGTTGCTTAAACAGCGTTACTAAAAACATTAGTAAAATCGAGTTATTTCCCTTTGTTTTAGAGATGTTTTTACGTTGCTTAAACACCGTAACTAAAAATATTAGTAAAATCGAGTTATTTCCCTTTGTTTTGGAGATGTTTTTACGTTGCTTAAACAGCGTAACTTTTCTAGATACTGATACTTAAAACATTAGTAAAATCGAGTTATTTCCCTTCGTTTTGCAGATGTGTTTACGTTGCTTAAACAGCGTAACTTTTCTAGATACTGATACTTAAAACATTAGTAAAATCGAGTAATTTTCCTTTGGTTTGGCGATGTTTTTACGTTGCTTAAACAGCGTAACTTTTCTAGATACTGATACTAAAAACATTAGTAAAATCGAGTTATTTCCCTTTGTTTTGGAGATGTTTTACGTTGCTTAAACAGCGTAACTTTTCTAGATACTGATTCTAAAAACATTTGTAAAATCGTGTTATTTCCCTTTGTTTTGGAGATGTTTTTACGTTGCTTCAACAGCGTAACTTTTCTAGATACTGATACTAAAAACATTAGTAAAATCGAGTTATTTCCCTTTGTTTTGGAGATGTTTTAACGTTGCTTAAACTGCGTAACTAAAAACATTCGTCAAATCGAGTTATTTCCCTTTGTTTTGGAGATGTTTTTACGTTGCTTAAACAGCGTAACTACAAACATTAGTAAAATCGTGTTATTTCCCTTTGTTTTGGAGATGTTTTTACGTTGCTTAAACAGCGTAACTTTTCTAGATACTGATACTAAAAACATTAGTAAAATCGAGTTATTTCCCTTTGTTTTGCAGATGTTTTTACGTTGCTTAAACAGCGTAACTTATCTAGATACTGATACTTAAAACATTAGTAAAATCGAGTAATTACCCGTTTGGTTTGGAGATGTTTTTACGTTTCTTAAACAGCGTAACTTTTCTAGATACTGATACTAAAAACATTAGTAAAATCGAGTTATTTCCCTTTCTTTTGGAGATGTTTTACGTTGCTTAAACAGCGTAACTTTTCTAGATACTGATACTAAAAACATTAGTAAAACAGAGTTATTTCGCTTTGTTTTGGAGATGTTTTTACGTAGCTTAAACAGCGTAACTTTTCTAGATACTGATACTTAAAACATTTGTAAAATCGAGTTATTTCCCTTTGTTTTGGAGATGTTTTTACGTTGCTTAACAGCGTAACTTTTCTAGATACTGATACTTAACCCATTAGTAAAATCGAGTTATTTCCCTTTGTTTTGGAGATGGTTTACGTTGCTTAAACAGCGTAACTTTTCTAGATACTGATACTAAAAACATTAGTATAATCGAGTTATTTCCCTTTGTTTTGGAGATGTTTTACGTTGCTTAAACAGCGTTACTAAAAACATTAGTAAAATCGAGTTATTTCCCTTTGTTTTGGAGATGTTTTTACGTTGCTTAAACACCGTAACTAAAAACATTAGTAAAATCGAGTTATTTCCCTTTGTTTTGGAGATGTTTTTACGTTGCTTAAACAGCGTAACTTTTCTAGATACTGATACTTAAAACATTAGTAAAATCGAGTTATTTCCCTTCGTTTTGCAGATGTTTTTACGTTGCTTAAACAGCGTAACTTTTCTAGATACTGATACTTAAAACATTAGTAAAACAGAGTTATTTCCCTTTGTTTTGGAGATGTTTTTACGTTGCTTAACAGCGTAACTTCTCTAGATACTGATACTAAAAACATTAGTAAAATCGAGTTATTTCCCTTTGTTTTGGAGATGTTTTTACGTTGCTTAAACAGCGTTACTTTTCTAGATACTGATTCTAAAAACATTTGTAAAATCGTGTTATTTCCCTTTTGTTTTGGAGATGTTTTTACGTTGCTTAAACAGCGTACCTTTTCTAGATACTGATACTAAAAACATTAGTAAAACAGAGTTATTTCCCTTTGTTTTGGAGATGTTTTTACGTTTCTTAAACAGCGTAACTTTTCTAGATACTGATAATTAAAACATTAGTAAAACAGAGTTATTTCCCTTTGTTTTGGAGATGTTTTTACGTTGCTTAACAGCGTAACTTTTCTAGATACTGATACTTAAAACAGTTGTAAAACAGAGTTATTTCCCTTTGTTTTGGAGATGTTTTTACGTTGCTTAACAGCGTAACTTTTCTAGATACTGATTCTAAAAACATTAGTAAAATCGAGTTATTTCCCTTTGTTTTGGAGATGTTTGTACGTTGCTTCAACAGCGTAACTAAAAACATTAGTAAAATCGTGTTATTTCCCTTTGTTTTGGAGATGTTTTTACGTTGCTTAACAGCGTAACTTATCTAGATACTATTTGTAAAATCGTGTTATTTCGCTTTGTTTTGGAGATGTATTTACGTTGCTTAAACAGCGTAACTAAAAACATTAGTAAAATCGAGTTATTTCCCTTTGTTTTGGAGATGTTTTTACGTTGCTTAACAGCGTAACTTTTCTAGATACTGATACTTAAAACATTAGTAAAATCGAGTAATTTTCCTTTGGTTTGGCGATGTTTTTACATTGCTTAAACAGCGTAACTTTTCTAGATACTGATACTAAAAACATTAGTAAAATCGAGTTATTTCCCTTTTTTTTGGAGATGTTTTACGTTGCTTAAACAGCGTAACTTTTCTAGATACTGATTCTAAAAACATTTGTAAAATCGTGTTATTTCCCTTTGTTTTGGAGATGTTTTTACGTTGCTTCAACAGCGTAACTTTTCTAGATACTGATACTAAAAACATTAGTAAAATCGAGTTATTTCCCTTTGTTTTGGAGATGTTTTAACGTTGCTTAAACTGCGTAACTAAAAACATTCGTCAAATCGAGTTATTTCCATTTGTTTTGGAGATGTTTTTACGTTGCTTAAACAGCGTAACTACAAACATTCGTAAAATCGTGTTATTTCCGTTTGTTTTGGAGATGTTTTTACGTTGCTTAAACAGCGTAACTTTTCTAGATACTGATACTAAACACATTAGTAAAATCGAGTTATTTCCCTTTGTTTCCGTTGCTTAAACAGCGTAACTTTTCTAGATTCTGATACTAAAAACATTAGTAAAATCGAGTTATTTCCCTTTGTTTTGCAGATGTTTTTACGTTGCTTAAACAGCGTAACTTATCTAGATACTGATACTTAAAACATTAGTAAAATCGAGTAATTTCCCGTTTGGTTTGGAGATGTTTTTACGTTTCTTAAACAGCGTAACTTTTCTAGATACTGATACTAAAAACATTAGTAAAATCGAGTTATTTCCCTTTCTTTTGGAGATGTTTTACGTTGCTTAAACAGCGTAACTTTTCTAGATACTGATACTAAAAACATTAGTAAAACAGAGTTATTTCCCTTTGTTTTGGAGATGTTTTTACGTTGCTTAAACAGCGTAACTTTTCTAGATACTGATACTTAAAACATTAGTAAAACAGAGTTATTTCCCTTAGTTTTGGAGATTTTTTTTACGTTGCTTAACAGCGTAACTTTTCTAGATACTGATACTTAAAACATTAGTAAAATCGAGTTATTTCCCTTTGTTTTGGAGATATTTTTACGTTGCTTCAACAGCGTAACTAAAAACATTAGTAAAATCGTGTTATTTCCCTTTGTTTTGGAGATGTTTTTACGTTGCTTAAACAGCGTAACTTTTCTAGATACTTATACTTAAAACATTAGCAAAATCGAGTTATTTCCCTTTGTTTTGGAGATGTTTTTACGTTGCTTAAACAGCGTAACTTTTCTAGATACTAATACTTAAAACATTAGTAAAACAGAGTTATTTCCCTTAGTTTTGGAGATTTTTTTACGTTGCTTAACAGCGTAACTTTTCTAGATACTGATACTTAAAACATTAGTAAAATCGAGTTATTTCCCTTTGTTTTGGAGATGTGTTTACGTTGCTTAAACAGCGTAACTTTTCTAGATACTGATACTTAAAACATTAGTAAAATCGAGTAATTTCCCTTTCGTTTGGCGATGTTTTTACGTTGCTTCAACAGCGTAACTTTTCTAGATACTGATACTTAAAACATTAGTAAAATCGAGTTATTTCCCTTTGTTTTGGAGATGTTTGTACGTTGCTTAAACAGCGTAACCAAAAACATTTGTAAAATCGAGTTATTTCCGTTTGTTTTGGAGATGTGTTTACGTTGTTTAACAGCGTAACTTTTCTAGATACTGATACTTAAAACATTAGTAAAATCGAGTAATTTCCCTTTCGTTTGGAGATGTTTTTACGTTGCTTCAACAGCGTAACTTTTCTAGATACTGATACTAAAAACATTAGTAAAATAGAGTTATTTCCCTTTGTTTTGGAGATGTTTGTACGTTGCTTAAACAGCGTAACTAAAAACATTAGTAAAATCGAGTTATTTCCCTTTGTTTTGGAGATGTTTTTACGTTGTTTAACAGCGTAACTTTTCTAGATACTGATACTTAAAACATTAGTAAAATCGAGTAATTTCCCTTTCGTTTGGAGATGTTTTTACGTTGCTTCCACAGCGTAACTCTTCTAGATACTGATACTAAAAATATAAGAAAAATAGAGTTATTTCCCTTTGTTTTGGAGATGTTTTTACGTTGCTTAACAGCGTAACTTTTCTAGATACTGATACTTAAAACATTAGTAAAGTCGAGTTATTTCCCTTTGTTTTGGAGATGTTTTTACGTTGCTTAAACAGCGTAACTTTTCTAGATACTGATACTTAAAACATTAGTAAAATCGAGTTATTTCCCTTTTTTTTAGATGTTTTTACGTTGCTTAAACAGCGTAACTAAAAACATTAGTAAAATCGAGTTATTTCCCTTTGTTTTGGAGATGTTTTTACGTTGCTTAACAGCGTAACTAAAAACATTAGTAAAATCGAGTTATTTCCCTTTATTTTGGAGTTGTTTTTACGTTGCTTAACAGCCTAACTTTTCTAGATACTGATTCTAAAAACATTTGTAAAATAGAGTTATTTCCCTTTGTTTTGGAGATGTTTGTACGTTGCTTCAACAGCGTAACTTTTCTAGATACTGATACTAAAAACATAAGTAAAATAGAGTTATTTCACTTTGTTTTGGAGATGTTTGTACGTTGCTTAAACAGCGTAACTAAAAACATTAGTAAAATCGAGTTATGTCCCTTTGTTTTGGAGATGTTTTTACGTTGCTTAAACAGCGTAACTTTTCTAGATACTGATACTTAAAACATTAGTAAAATAGAGTTATTTCCCTTTTTTTAGATGTTTTTACGTTGCTTAAACAGCGTAACTAAAAACATTAGTAAAATCGAGTTATTTCCCTTTGTTTTGGAGATGTTTTTACGTTGTTTAACAGCGTAACTTTTCTAGATACTGATACTTAAAACATTAGTAAAATCGAGTAATTTCCCTTTCGTTTGGAGATGTTTTTACGTTGATTCAACAGCGTAACTTTTCTAGATACTGATACTAAAAACATAAGTAATATAGAGTTATTTCCCTTTGTTTTGGAGATGTTTGTACGTTGCTTAAACAGCGTAACTAAAAACATTAGTAAAATCGAGTAATTTCCCTTTCGTTTGGAGATGTTTTTACGTTGATTCAACAGCGTAACTTTTCTAGATACTGATACTAAAAACATAAGTAAAATACAGTTATTTCCCTTTGTTTTGCAGATGTTTTTACGTTGCTTAAACAGCGTAACTTATCTAGATACTGATACTTAAAACATTAGTAAAATCGAGTAATTTCCCGTTTGGTTTGGAGATGTTTTTACGTTTCTTAAACAGCATAACTTTTCTAGATACTGATACTAAAAACATTAGTAAAATCGAGTTATTTCCCTTTCTTTTGGAGATGTTTTACGTTGCTTAAACAGCGTAACTTTTCTAGATACTGATACTAAAAACATTAGTAAAACAGAGTTATTTCCCTTTGTTTTGGAGATGTTTTTACGTTGCTTAAACAGCGTAACTTTTCTAGATACTGATACTTAAAACATTAGTAAAACAGAGTTATTTCCCTTAGTTTTGGAGATTTTTTTACGTTGCTTAACAGCGTAACTTTTCTAGATACTGATACTTAAAACATTAGTAAAATCGAGTTATTTCCCTTTGTTTTGGAGATATTTTTACGTTGCTTCAACAGCGTAACTAAAAACATTAGCAAAATCGAGTTATTTCCCTTTGTTTTGGAGATGTTTTTACGTTGCTTAAACAGCGTAACTTTTCTAGATACTGATACTTAAAACATTAGTAAAACAGAGTTATTTCCCTTTGTTTTGGAGATGTTTTTACGTTGCTTAACAGCGTAACTTTTCTAGATACTGATACTTAAAACATTAGTAAAACAGAGTTATTTCCCTTAGTTTTGGAGATTTTTTTACGTTGCTTAACAGCGTAACTTTTCTAGATACTGATACTTAAAACATTAGTAAAATCGAGTTATTTCCCTTTGTTTTGGAGATGTGTTTACGTTGCTTAAACAGCGTAACTTTTCTAGATACTGATACTTAAAACATTAGTAAAACAGAGTTATTTCCCTTTGTTTTGGAGATGTTTTTACGTTGCTTAACAGCGTAACTTTTCTAGATACTGATACCAAAACATTAGTAAAATCGAGTTATTTCCCTTTGTTTTGGAGATGTTTTACGTTGCTTAAACAGCGTAACTTTTCTAGATACGTATTCTAAAAACATTTGTAAAATCGTGTTATTTTCCTTTGTTTTGGAGATGTTTTTACGTTGCTTAAACAGCGTAACTTTTCTAGATAATTATACTAAAAACATTAGTAAAATCGAGTTATTTCCCTTTGTTTTGGAGATGTTTTTTACGTTGTTTAACAGCGTAACTTTTCTAGATACTGATACTTAAAACATTAGTAAAATCGAGTTATTTCCCTTTCGTTTGGCGATGTTTTTACGTTGCTTCAACAGCGTAACTTTTCTAGATACTGATACTTAAAACATTAGTAAAATCGAGTTATTTCCCTTTGTTTTGGAGATGTTTGTACGTTGCTTAAACAGCGTAACTAAAAACATTAGTAAAATCGAGTTATTTCCGTTTGTTTTGGAGATGTTTTTACGTTGTTTAACAGCGTAACTTTTCTAGATACTGATACTTAAAACATTAGTAAAATCGAGTAATTTCCCTTTCGTTTGGAGATGTTTTTACGTTGCTTCAACAGCGTAACTTTTCTAGATACTGATACTAAAAACATTAGTAAAATAGAGTTATTTCCCTTTGTTTTGGAGATGTTTGTACGTTGCTTAAACAGCGTAACTAAAAACATTAGTAAAATCGAGTTATTTCCCTTTGTTTTGGAGATGTTTTTACGTTGTTTAACAGCGTAACTTTTCTAGATACTGATACTTAAAACATTAGTAAAATCGAGTAATTTCCCTTTCGTTTGGCGATGTTTTTACGTTGCTTCAACAGCGTAACTTTTCTAGATACTGATACTTAAAACATTAGTAAAATCGAGTTATTTCCCTTTGTTTTGGAGATGTTTTTACGTTGCTTAAACAGCGTAACTAAAAACATTAGTAAAATCGAGTTATTTCCGTTTGTTTTGGAGATGTTTTTACGTTGTTTAACAGCGTAACTTTTCTAGATACTGATACTTAAAACATTAGTAAAATCGAGTAATTTCCCTTTCGTTTGGAGATGTTTTTACGTTGATTCAACAGCGTAACTTTTCTAGATACTGATACTAAAAACATAAGTAATATAGAGTTATTTCCCTTTGTTTTGGAGATGTTTGTACGTTGCTTAAACAGCGTAACTAAAAACATTAGTAAAATCGAGTAATTTCCCTTTCGTTATGAGATGTTTTTACGTTGCTTAAACAGCGTAACTTTTCTAGATACTGATACTAAAGACATAAGTAAAATACAGTTATTTCCCTTTGTTTTGCAGATGTTTTTACGTTGCTTAAACAGCGTAACTTATCTAGATACTGATACTTAAAACATTAGTAAAATCGAGTAATTTCCCGTTTGGTTTGGAGATGTTTTTACGTTGCTTAAACAGCGTAACTTTTCTAGATACTGATACTTAAAACATTAGTAAAATCGAGGTATTTCCCTTTGTTTTGGAGATGTTTTTACGTTGCTTTAACAGCGTAACTTTTCTAGATACTGATACTTAAAACATTAGTAAAACAGAGTTATTTCCCTTAGTTTTGGAGATTTTTTTACGTTGCTTAACAGCGTAACTTTTCTAGATACTGATACTTAAAACATTAGTAAAATCGAGTTATTTTTCTTTGTTTTGGAGATATTTTTACGTTGCTTCAACAGCGTAACTAAAAAAATTAGCAAAATCGAGTTATTTCCCTTTGTTTTGGAGATGTTTTTACGTTGCTTAAACAGCGTAACTTTTCTAGATACTGATACTTAAAACATTAGTAAAACAGAGTTATTTCCCTTTGTTTTGGAGATGTTTTTACGTTGCTTAACAGCGTAACTTTTCTAGATACTGATACCAAAACATTAGTAAAATCGAGTTATTTCCCTTTGTTTTGGAGATGTTTTACGTTGCTTAAACAGCGTAACTTTTCTAGATACGTATTCTAAAAACATTGGTAAAATCGTGTTATTTTACTTTGTTTTGGAGATGTTTTTACGTTGCTTAAACAGCGTAACTTTTCTAGATAATTATACTAAAAACATTAGTAAAATCGAGTTATTTCCCTTTGTTTTGGAGATGTTTTTACGTTGCTTCAACAGCGTAACTTTTCTAGATACTGATACTTAAAACATTAGTAAAATCGAGTTATTTCCCTTTGTTTTGGAGATGTTTGTACGTTGCTTAAACAGCGTAACTACAAACATTAGTAAAATCGAGTTATTTCCGTTTGTTTTGGAGATGTTTTTACGTTGTTTAACAGCGTAACTTTTCTAGATACTGATACTTAAAACATTAGTAAAATCGAGTAATTTCCCTTTCGTTTGGAGATGTTTTTACGTTGCTTCAACAGCGTAACTTTTCTAGATACTGATACTAAAAACATTAGTAAAATAGAGTTATTTCCCTTTGTTTTGGAGATGTTTGTACGTTGCTTAAACAGCGTAAGAAAAAACATTAGTAAAATCGAGTTATTTCCCTTTGTTTTGGAGATGTTTTTACGTTGTTTAACAGCGTAACTTTTCTAGATACTGATACTTAAAACATTAGTAAAATCGAGTAATTTCCCTTTCGTTTGGAGATGTTTTTACGTTGCTTCAACAGCGTAACTTTTCTAGATACTGATACAAAAACATAAGTAAAATAGAGTTATTTCCCTTAGTTTTGTAGATGTTTGTACGTTGCTTAAACAGCGTAACTTTTCTAGATACTGATACTTAAAACATTAGTAAAATCGAGGTATTTCCCTTTGTTTTGGAGATGTTTTTACGTTGCTTAAACAGCGTAACTTTTCTAGATACTGATACTAAAAACATTAGTAAAATCGAGTTATTTCCCTTTGTTTTGGAGATATTTTTAACCTTGTTTAACAGCGTAACTTTTCTAGATACTGATACTTAAAACATTAGTAAAATCGAGTAATTTCCCTTTCGTTTGGCGATGTTTTTACGTTGCTTCAACAGCGTAACTTTTCTAGATACTGATACTTAAAACATTAGTAAACTCGAGTTATTTCCCTTTGTTTTGGAGATGTTTTTACGTTGCTTAAACAGCGTAACTAAAAACATTAGTAAAATCGAGTTATTTCCGTTTGTTTTGGAGATGTTTTTACGTTGTTTAACAGCGTAACTTTTCTAGATACTGATACTAAAAACATAAGTAATATAGAGTTATTTCCCTTTGTTTTGAGATGTTTGTACGTTGCTTAAACAGCGTAACTTAAAACATTAGTAAAATCGAGTAATTTCCCTTTCGTTTGGAGATGTTTTTACGTTGCTTAAACAGCGTAACTTTTCTAGATACTGATACTAAAAACATAAGTAAAATAGAGTTATTTCCCTTAGTTTTGGAGATGTTTGTACGTTGCTTAAACAGCGTAACTTTTCTAGATACTGATACTTAAAACATTAGTAAAATCGAGTAATTTCCCTTTCGTTTGGAGATGTTTTTACGTTGCTTCAACAGCGTAACTTTTCTAGATACTGATACTAAAAACATAAGTAAAATCGAGGTATTTCCCTTTGTTTTGGAGATGTTTTACGTTGCTTAAACAGCGTAACTTTTCTAGATACTGATACTTAAAACATTAGTAAAATCGAGTTATTTCCCTTTGTTTTAGAGATGTTTTTACGTTGTTTAACAGCGTAACTTTTCTGGATACTGATACTTAAAACATTAGTAAAATCGAGTAATTTCCCTTTAGTTTGGAGATGTTTTTACGTTGCTTCAACAGCGTAACTTCTCTTGATACTGATACTAAAAACATTAGTAAAATCGAGTTATTTCCCTTTGTTTTGGAGATGTTTTACGTTGCTTAAACAGCGTAACTAAAAACATTAGTAAAATCGAGTTATTTCCCTTTGTTTTGGAGATGTTTTTACGTTGCTTAAACACCGTAACTAAAAACATTAGTAAAATAGAGTTATTTCCCTTTGTTTTGGAGATGTTTTTACGTTGCTTAACAGCGTAACTTTTCTAGATACTGATACTTAAAACATTAGTAAAATAGAGTTATTTCCCTTTGTTTTGATGATGTTTTACGTTGCTTAAACAGCGTAACTTTTCTAGATACTGATACTAAAAACATTAGTAAAACAGAGTTATTTATCTTTGTTTTGGAGATGTTTTTACGTTGCTTAACAGCGTAACTTTTCTAGATACTGATAATTAAAACATTAGTAAAACAGAGTTATTTCCCTTTGTTTTGGAGATGTTTTTACGTTGCTTAACAGCGTAACTTTTCTAGATACTGATACTTAACACATTAGTAAAACAGAGTTATTTCCCTTTGTTTTGGAGATGTTTTTACGTTGCTTAACAGCGTAACTGTTCTAGATACTGATACTTAAAACATTAGTAAAATCGAGTAATTTCCCTTTGTTTTGGAGATGTTTTTACGTTGCTTCAACAGCGTAACTAAAAACATTAGTAAAATCGTGTTATTTCCCTTTGTTTTGGAGATGTTTTTACGTTGCTTAACAGCGTAACTTTTCTAGATACTGATACTAAAAACATTAGTAAAATCGAGTTATTTCCCTTTGGTTTGGAGATGTTTTTACGTTGATTAATCAGCGTAACTTTTCTAGATACTGATACTAAAAACATTAGTAAAATCGAGTTATTTCCTTTTGTTTTGGAGATGTTTTTACGTTGCTTAAACAGCGTAACTTTTCTAGATACTGATACTTAAAACATTAGTAAAATCGAGTAATTTCCCTTTCGTTTGGAGATGTTTTTACGTTGCTTCAACAGCGTAACTTTTCTAGATACTGATACTAAAAACATAAGTAAAATAGAGTTATTTCCCTTTGTTTTGGAGATGTTTTACGTTGCTTAAACAGCGTAACTAAAAACATTAGTAAAATCGAGTTATTTCCCTTTGTTTTGGAGATGTTTTTACGTTGCTTAACAGCGTAACTAAAAACATTAGTAAAATCGAGTTATTTCCCTTTGTTTTGGAGATGTTTTTACGTTGCTTACCAGCCTAACTTTTCTAGATACTGATTCTAAAAACATTTGTAAAATAGAGTTATTTTCCTTTGTTTTGGAGATGTTTTTACGTTGCTTAACAGCGTAACTTTTCTAGATACTGATACTTAAAACATTAGTAAAATAGAATTATTTCCCTTTGTTTTGATGATGTTTTACGTTGCTTAAACAGCGTAACTTTTCTAGATACTGATACTTAAAACATTAGTAAAACAGAGTTATTTCCCTTTGTTTTTGAGATGTTTTACGTTGCTTAAACAGCGTAACTTTTCTAGATACTGATTCTAAAAACATTTGTAAAATCGAGTTATTTCCCTTTGTTTTGGAGATGTTTTTACGTTGCTTAACAGCGTAACTTTTCTAGATACTGATACTTAACACATTAGTAAAATCGAGTTATTTCCCTTTGTTTTGGAGATGGTTTACGTTGCTTAAACAGCGTAACTTTTCTAGATACTGATACTAAAAACATTAGTAAAATCGAGATATTTCCCTTTGTTTTGGAGATGTTTTACGTTGCTTAAACAGCGTAACTAAAAACATTAGTAAAATCGAGTTATTTCCCTTTGTTTTGGAGATGTTTTTACGTTGCTTAAACACCGTAACTAAAAACATTAGTAAAATCGAGTTATTTCCCTTTGTTTTGGAGATGTTTTTACGTTGCTTAACAGCGTAACTTTTCTAGATACTGATACTTAAAACATTAGTAAAATCGAGTTATTTCCCTTTGTTTTGGAGATGTTTTTACGTTGCTTAAACAGCGTAACTTTTCTAGATACTGATACTTAAAACATTAGTAAAATCGAGTTATTTGACTTCGTTTTGCAGATGTTTTTACGTTGCTTAAACAGCGTAACTTTTCTAGATACTGATAATTTAAACATTAGTAAAACAGAGTTATTTCCCTTTGTTTTTGAGATGTTTTTACGTTGCTTAACAGCGTAACTTTTCTAGATACTGATACTTAAAACATTAGTAAAATCGAGTTATTTCCCTTTGTTTTGGAGATGTTTGTACGTTGCTTCAACAGCGTAACTAAAAACATTAGTAAAATCGTGTTATTTCCCTTTGTTTTGAAGATGTTTTTACGTTGCTTAACAGCGTAACTTTTCTAGATACTGATACTAAATACATTTGAAAAATCGTGTTATTTCCCTTTGTTTTAGAGATGTTTTTACGTTGCTTAAACAGCGTAACTTTTCTAGATACTGATACTTAAAACATTAGTAAAATCGAGTAATTTTCCTTTGGTTTGGCGATGTTTTTACGTTTCTTAAACAGCGTAACTTTTCTAGATACTGATACTAAAAACATTAGTAAAATCGAGTTATTTCCCTTTGGTTTGGAGATGTTTTTACGTTGCTTAACAGCGTAACTTTTCTAGATACTGATACTAAAAACATAAGTAAAATAGATTTATTTCCCTTTGTTTTGGAGATGTTTTACGTTGCTTAAACAGCGTAACTTTTCTAGATACTGATTCTAAAAACATTTGTAAAATCGTGTTATTTCCCTTTGTTTTGGAGATGTTTTTACGTTGCTTAAACAGCGTAACTTTTCTAGATACTGATACTAAAAACATTAGTAAAACTGAGTTATTTTCCTTTGTTTTGGAGATGTTTTAACGTTGCTTAAACTGTGTAACTAAAAACATTCGTAAAATCGAGTTATTTCCCTTTGTTTTGGAGATGTTTTTACGTTGCTTAAACAGCGTAACTAAAAACATTAGTAAAATCGTGTTATTTCCCTTTGTTTTGGAGATGTTTTTACGTTGCTTAAACAGCGTAACTTTTCTAGATACTGATACTTTACACATTAGTAAAATCGAGTTATTTCCCTTTGTTTTGCAGATGTTTTTACATTGCTTAAACAGCGTGACTTTTCTAGATACTGATACATAAAACATTAGTAAAATCGAGTAATTTCCCGTTTGGTTTGGAGATGTTTTTACGTTTCTTAAACAGCGTAACTTTTCTAGATACTGATACTAAAAACATTAGTAAAATCGAGTTATTTCCCTTTGTTTTGGAGATGTTTTACGTTGCTTAACCAGCGTAACTTTTCTAGATACTGATACTAAAAACATTAGTAAAAAATAGTTATTTCCCTTTGTTTTGGAGATGTTTTTACGTGGCTTAAACAGTGTAACTTTTCTAGATACTGATACTTAAAACATTAGTAAAACAGAGTTATTTCCCTTAGTTTTTGAGATTTTTTTACGTTGCTTAAACAGCGTAAGTAAAAACATTAGTAAAATCGAGTTATTTCCCTTTGTTTTGAAGATGTTTTTACGTTGCTTAACAGCGTAACTAAAAACATTAGTAAAATCGAGTTATTTCCCTTTGTTTTGGAGATGTTTTTACGTTGCTTAACAGCCTAACTTTTCTAGATACTGATTCTAAAAACATTTGTAAAATAGAGTTATTTCCCTTTGTTTTGGAGATGTTTTTACGTTGCTTAACAGCGTAACTTTTCTAGATACTGATACTTAAAACATTAGTAAAACAGAGTTATTTCCCTTTGTTTTGGAGATGTTTTACGTTGCTTAAACAGCGTAACTTTTCTAGATACTGATTCTAAAAACATTTGTAAAATCGTGTTTTTTCCCTTTGTTTTGGAGATGTTTTTACGTTGCTTAAACAGCGTAACTTTTCTAGATACTGATACTAAAAACATTAGTAAAATCGAGTTATTTCCCTATGTTTTGGAGATGTTTTACGTTGCTTCAACAGCGTAACTAAAAACATTAGTAAAATCGAGTTATTTCCCTTTGTTTTGGAGATATTTTTACGTTGCTTAAACAGCGTAACTAAAAACATTAGTAAAATCGTGTTATTTCCCTTTGTTTTGGAGATGTTTTTACGTTGCTTAAACAGCGTAACTAAAAACATTAGTAAAATCGAGTTATTTCCCTTTGTTTTGGAGAACAGCGTAACTTTTCTAGATACTGATACTAAAAACATTAGTAAAATCGAGTTATTTCCCTTTGTTTTGGAGATGTTTTACGTTGCTTAAACAGCGTAACTTTTCTAGATACTGATACTAAAAACATTAGTAAAATCGAGTTATTTCCCTTTGTTTTGGAGATGTTTTACGTTGCTTAAACAGCGTAACTAAAAACATTAGTAAAATCGAGTTATTTCCCTTTGTTTTGGAGATGTTTTTACGTTGCTTAACAGCGTAACTTTTCTAGATACTGATACTAAATACATTTGTAAAATCGAGTTATTACCCTTTGTTTTGGAGATGTTTTTACGTTGCTTAAACAGCGTAACTATTTGTTTTGGAGATGTTTTACGTTGCTTAAACAGCGTCACTTTTCTAGATCCTGATACTAAAAACATTAGTAAAATCGAGTAATTTCCCTTTGGTTTGGAGATGTTTTTACGTTGCTTAAACAGCGTAACTTTTCTAGATACTGATACTAAAAACATTAGTAAAATCGAGTTATTTCCCTTTGTTTTGGAGATGTTTTTACGTTGCTTAAACAGCGTAACTTTTCTAGATACTGATACTTAAAACATTAGTAAAATCGAGTTATTTCCCTTTGTTTTGGAGATGTTTTACGTTGCTTAAACAGCGTAACTTTTCTAGATACTGATTCTAAAAACATTTGTAAAATCGTGTTTTTTCCCTTTGTTTTGGAGATGTTTTTACGTTGCTTAAACAGCGTAACTTTTCTAGATACTGATACTAAAAACATTAGTAAAATCGAGTTATTATCCTATGTTTTGGAGATGTTTTACGTTGCTTCAACAGCGTAACTAAAAACATTAGTAAAATCGAGTTATTTCCCTTTGTTTTGGAGATATTTTTACGTTGCTTAAACAGCGTAACTAAAAAACATTAGTAAAATCGAGTTATTTCCCTTTGTTTTGGAGAACAGCGTAACTTTTCTAGATACTGATACTAAAAACATTAGTAAAATCGAGTTATTTCCCTTTGTTTTGGAGATGTTTTACGTTGCTTAAACAGCGTAACTTTTCTAGATACTGATACTAAAAACATTAGTAAAATCCAGTTATTTCCCTTTTTTTTGCAGATGTTTTTACGTTGCGTAAACAGTGTAACTTTTCTAGATACTGATACTTAAAACATTAGTAAAATCGAGTAATTTCCCTTTGGTTTGGAGATGTTTTTACGTTTCTTAAACAGCGTAACTTTTCTAGATACTGATACTAAAAACATTAGTAAAATCGAGTTATTTCCCTTTGTTTTGGAGATGTTTTACGTTGCTTAAACAGCGTAACTGTTCTAGATACTGATACTAAAAACATTAGTAAAACCGAGTTATTTCCCTTTGTTTTGGAGATGTTTTTACGTTGCTTAAAACAGCGTAACTTTTCTAGATACAGATACTTAAAACATTAGTAAAACAGAGTTATTTCCCTTTGTTTTGGAGATGTTTTTACGTTGCTTTAACAGCGTAACTAAAAAAATTAGTAAAATCGTGTTATTTCCCTTTGTTTTGGAGATGTTTTTACGTTGCTTAAACAGCCTAACTTTTCTATATACTGATACTTAAAACATTAGTAAAATCGGGTTATTTCCCTTTGTTTTGGAGATGTTTTTACGTTGCTTCAACAGCGTAACTAAAACATTAGTAAAATCGTGTTATTTCCCTTTGTTTTGGAGATGTTTTTACGTTGTTTAACAGCGTAACTTTTCTAGATACTGATACTTAAAACATTAGTAAAATCGAGTTATTTCCCTTTGTTTTTGAGATGTTTTTACGTTGCTTAAACAGCGTAACTAAAAACATTAGTAAAATCGAGTAATTTCCCTTTGTTTTGGAGATGTTTTTACGTTGCTTAACAGCGTAACTTTTCTAGATACTGATACTTAAAACATTAGTAAAATCGAGTTATTTCCCTTTGTTTTGGAGATGTTTTACGTTGCTTAAATAGCGTAACTTTTCGAGATACTGATTCTAAAAACATTTGTAAAATCGAGTTATTTCTCTTTGTTTTGGAGATGTTTTTACGTTGCTTAACAGCGTAACTTTTCTAGATACTGATACTTTAAACATTAGTAAAATCGTGTTATTTCCCTTTGTTTTGGAGATGTTTTACGTTGCTTAAACAGCGTAACTTTTCTAGATACTGATTCTAAAAACATTTGTAAAATCGAGTTATTTCCCTTTGTTTTGGAGATGTTTTTACGTTGCTTAACAGCGTAACTTTTCTAGATACTGATACTTAAAACATTAGTAAAATCGAGTTATTTCCCTTTGTTTTGGAGATGTTTTACGTTGCTTAAACAGCGTAACTAAAAACATTAGTAAAATCGAGTTATTTCCGTTTGTTTTGGAGATGTTTTTACGTTGTTTAACAGCGTAACTTTTCTAGATACTTATACTTTAAACATTAGTAAAATCGAGTAATTTCCCTTTCGTTTGGAGATGTTTTTACGTTGCTTAAACAGCGTAACTTTTCTAGATACTGATACTTAAAACATTAGTAAAACAGAGTTATTTCCCTTTGTTTTGGAGATGTTTTTACGTTGCTTAAACAGCGTAACTTTTCTAGATACTGATACATAAAACATTAGTAAAATCGAGTTATTTCCCTTTGTTTAGAGATGTTTTTAAGTTGCTTAAACAGCGTAACTTTTCTAGATACTGATACTTGAAGCATTAGTAAAATCGTGTTATTTCCCTTTTTTTTTAGATGTTTTTACGTTGCTTAAACAGCGTAACTCAAAACATTAGTAAAATCGAGTTATTTCCCTTTGTTTTGGAGATGTTTTTACGTTGCTTAACAGCGTAACTAAAAACATGAGTAAAATCGAGTTATTTCCCTTTTGTTTTGGAGATGTTTCTACGTTGCTTAACAGCCTAACTTTTCTAGATACTGATTCTAAAAACATTTGTAAAATCGAGTTATTTCCCTTTGTTTTTGATATGTTTTTACGTTGCTTAACAGCGTAACTTTTCTAGATACTGATACTTAAAACATTAGTAAAACAGAGTTATTTCCCTTTGTTTTGATGATGTTTTACGTTGCTTAAACAGCGTAACTTTTCTAGATACAGATTCTAAAAACATTTGTAAAATCGAGTTATTTCCCTTTTTTTTGGAGATGTTTTTACGTTGCTTAACAGCGTAACTTTTCTAGATACTGATACTTAAAACATTTGTAAAATCGAGTTATTTCCCTTTGTTTTGGAGATGTTTTACGTTGCTTAAACAGCGTAAATTTTCTAGATACTGATACTAAAAACATTAGTAAAATCGAGTTATTTCCCTTTGTTTTGGAGATGTTTTACGTTGCTTTAAACAGCGTAACTAAAAACATTAGTAAAATCGAGTTATTTCCCTTTGTTTTGGAGATGTTTTTACGTTGCTTAAAACAGCGTAACTTTTCTAGATACTGATACTTAAAACATTAGTAAAACAGAGTTATTTCCCTTTGTTTTGGAGATGTTTTTACGTTGCTTAACAGCGTAACTTTTCTAGATACTGATACTTAAAACATTAGTAAAATCGAGTTATTTCCCTTTGTTTTGGAGATGTTTTTACGTTGCTTCAACAGCGTAACTAAAAACATTAGTAAAATCGTGTTATTTTCCTTTGTTTTGGAGATGTTTTTACGTTGCTTAAACAGCCTAACTTTTCTAGATACTGATACTTAAAACATTAGTAAAATCGAGTTATTTCCCTTTGTTTTGGAGATGGTTTTACGTTGCTTAAACAGCGTAACTTTTCTAGATACTGATACATAAAACATTAGTAAAATCGAGTTATTTCCCTTTGTTTAGAGATGTTTTTACGTTGCTTAAACAGCGTAACTTTTCTAGATACTGATACTTGAAGCATTAGTAAAATCGAGTTATTTCCCTTTTTTTTTTGGATGTTTTTACGTTGCTTAAACAGCGTAACTCAAAACATTAGTAAAATCGAGTTATTTCCCTTTGTTTTGGAGATGTTTTTACGTTGCTTAACAGCGTAACTAAAAACATGAGTAAAATCGAGTTATTTCCCTTTGTTTTGGAGATGTTTCTACGTTGCTTACCAGCCTAACTTTTCTAGATACTGATTCTAAAAACATTTGTAAAATCGAGTTATTTCCCTTTGTTTTTGATATGTTTTTACGTTGCTTAACAGCGTAACTTTTCTAGATACTGATACTTAAAACATTAGTAAAACAGAGTTATTTCCCTTTGTTTTGATGATGTTTTACGTTGCTTAAACATCGTAACTTTTCTAGATACTGACACTTAAAACATTAGTAAAACAGAGTTATTTCCCTTTGTTTTGGAGATGTTTTACGTTGCTTAAACAGCGTAACTTTTCTAGATACAGATTCTAAAAACATTTGTAAAATCGAGTTATTTCCCTTTGTTTTGGAGATGTTTTTACGTTGCTTAACAGCGTAACTTTTCTAGATACTGATACTTAAAACATTTGTAAAATCGAGTTATTTCCCTTTGTTTTGGAGATGTTTTACGTTGCTTTAAACAGCGTAACTAAAAACATTAGTAAAATCGAGTTATTTCCGTTTGTTTTGGAGATGTTTTTACGTTGCTTAAAACAGCGTAACTTTTCTAGATACTGATACTTAAAACATTAGTAAAACAGAGTTATTTCCCTTTGTTTTGGAGATGTTTTTACGTTGCTTAACAGCGTAACTTTTCTAGATACTGATACTTAAAACATTAGTAAAATCGAGTTATTTCCCTTTGTTTTGGAGATGTTTTTACGTTGCTTCAACAGCGTAACTAAAAACATTAGTAAAATCGTGTTATTTTCCTTTGTTTTGGAGATGTTTTTACGTTGCTTAAACAGCCTAACTTTTCTAGATACTGATACTTAAAACATTAGTAAAATCGAGTTATTTCCCTTTGTTTTGGAGATGTTTTTACGTTGCTTAACAGCGTAACTTTTCTAGATACTGATACTTAAAACATTAGTAAAACAGAGTTATTTCCCTTTTGTTTTAGAGATGTTTTTACGTTGCTTAACAGCGTAACTTTTCTAGATACTGATACTAAAAACATTAGTAAAATCGAGTTATTTCCCTTTGTTTTGGAAATGTTTTACGTTGCTTAAACAGCGTAACTTTGCTAGATACTGATACTAAAAACATTAGTAAAATCGAGGAATTTCCCTTTGTTTTGGAGATGTTTTTACGTTGTTTAACAGCGTAACTTTTCTAGATACTGATACTTAAAACATAAGTAAAATAGAGTTATTTCCCTTTGTTTTGGAGATGTTTTTACGTTGTTTAACAGCGTAACTTTTCTAGATACTGATACTTAAAACATTAGTAAAATCGAGTTATTTCCCTTTGTTTTTGAGATGTTTTTACGTTGCTTAAACAGCGTAACTAAAAACATTAGTAAAATCGAGTTATTTCCCTTTGTTTTGGAGATGTTTTTACGTTGTTTAACAGCGCAACTTTTCTAGATACTGATACTTAAAACATTAGTAAAATGGAGTAATTTCCCTTTGTTTTGGAGATGTTTTTACGTTGCTTAACAGCGTAACTTTTCTAGATACTGATACTAAAAACATAAGTAAAATAGAGTTATTTCCATTTGTTTTGGAGATGTTTGTACGTTGCTTAATCAGCGTAACTAAAAACATTAGTAAAATCGAGTTATTTCCCTTTGTTTTGGAGATGTTTTACGTTGCTTAAACACCGTAACTAAAAACATTAGTAAAATCGAGATATTTCCCTTTGTTTTGGAGATGTTTTTACGTTGCTAAACAGCGTAACTTTTCTAGATACTTATACTAAAAACATTAGTAAAATCGAGTTATTTCCCTTTGTTTTGGAGATGTTTTACGTTGCTTAACAGCGTAACTTTTCTAGATACTGATACTTTAAACATTAGTAAAATAGAGTTATTTCCCTTTGTTTTGGAGATGTTTTACGTTGCTTAAACAGCGTAACTTTTCTAGATACTGATACATAAAACATTAGTACACCAGAGTTATTTCCCTTTGTTTTGGAGATGTTTTACGTTGCTTAAACAGCGTAACTTTTCTAGATACTGATTCTAAAAACATTTGTAAAATCGAGTTATTTCCCTTTGTTTTGGAGGTGTTTTACGTTGCTTAAACAGCGTAACTTTTCTAAATACTGATTCTAAAAACATTTGTAAAATCGTGTTATTTCCCTTTGTTTTGGAAATGTTTTTACGTTGCTTAACAGCGTAACTTTTCTAGATACTGATACTTAAAACATTAGTAAAATCGAGTTATTTCCCTTTGTTTTAGAGATGTTTTTACGTGGCTTAAACAGCGTAACTTTTCTAGATACTGATACAAAAAACATTAGTAAAATCGAGTTATTTCCCTTTGTTTTGGTGATGTTTCACGTTGCTTAAACACCGTAACTAAAAACATTAGTAAAATCGAGTTATTTCCCTTTGTTTTGGAGATGTTTTACGTTGCTAAAACAGCGTAACTTTTCTAGATACTGATACTTAAAACATTAGTAAAACAGAGTTATTTCCCTTTGTTTTGGAGATGTTTTTACGTTGCTTAAACAGCGTAACTTTTCTAGATACTGATACTAAAAACATTAGTAAAATCGAGTTATTTCCCTTTGTTTTGGAGATGTTTTTACGTTGCTTAAACAGCGTAACTTTTCTAGATACTGATACTTAAAACATTAGTAAAACAGAGTTATTTCCCTTTGTTTTCGAGATGTTTTTACGTTGCTTAACAGCGTAACTAAAAACATTAGTAAAATCGAGATATTTCCCTTTGTTTTGGAGATGTTTTTACGTTGCTTAACAGCCTAACTTTTCTAGATACTGATTCTAAAAACATTAGTAAAATCGAGTTATTTCCCTTTGGTTTGGAGATGTTTTTACGTTGCTATACAGCGTAACTTTTCTAGATACTGATACTTAAAACATTAGTAAAATAGAGTTATTTCCCTTTGTTTTGGAGATGTTTTTACGTTGTTTAACAGCGTAACTTTTCTAGATACTGATACTTAAAACATTAGTAAAATCGAGTAATTTCCCTTTCGTTTGGAGATGTTTTTACGTTGCTTCAACAGCGTAACTTTTCTAGATACTGATACTAAAAACATTAGTAAAATAGAGTTATTTCCCTTTGTTTTGGAGATGTTTTTACGTTGCTTAACAGCGTAACTTTTCTAGATACTGATACTTAAAACATTAGTAAAATCGAGTTATTTCCCTTTGTTTTGGAGATGTTTTACGTTGCTTAAACAGGGTAACTTTTCTAGATACTGATACTAAAAACATTAGTAAAATCGAGTTATTTCCCTTTGTTTTGGAGATGTTTTACGTTGCTTAAACAGCGTAACTAAAAACATTAGTAAAATCGAGTTATTTCCCTTTGTTTTGGAGATGTTTTTACGTTGCTTAAACACCGTAACTAAAAACATTAGTAAAATAGAGTTATTTCCCTTTGTTTTGGAGATGTTTTTACGTTGCTTAAACAGCGTAACTTTTCTAGATACTGATACTTAAAACATTAGTAAAATCAAGTTATTTCCCTTCGTTTTGGAGATGTTTTTACGTTGCTTAAACAGCGTAACTTTTCTAGATACTGATACTTAAAACATTAGTAAAATCGAGTTATTTCCCTTTGTTTTGGAGATGTTTGTACGTTGCTTCAACAGCGTAAATAAAAACATTAGTAAAATCGTGTTATTTCCCTTTGTTTTGGAGATGTTTTTACGTTGCTTAACAGCGTAACTTTTCTAGATACTGATACTAAAAACATTAGTAAAATCGAGTTATTTCCCTTTGTTTTGGAGATGTTTTACGTTGCTTAACAGCGTAACTTTTCTAGATACTGATACTTAAAACATTAGTAAAATAGAGTTATTTCCCTTTGTTTTGGAGATGTTTTACGTTGCTTAAACACCGTAACTAAAAACATTAGTAAAATAGACTTATTTCCCTTTGTTTTGGAGATGTTTTTACGTTGCTTAACAGCGTAACTTTTCTAGATACTGATACTTAAAACATTAGTAAAATCGAGTTATTTCCCTTTGTTTTGGAGATGTTTTACGTTGCTTAAACAGCGTAACTAAAAACATTAGTAAAATCGAGTTATTTCCCTTTTTTTTGGAGATGTTTTTACGTTGACAGCGTAACTTTTCTAGATACTGATTCTAAAAACATTTGTAAAATCGTGTTATTTCCCTTTTGTTTTGGAGATGTTTTTACGTTGCTTAAACAGCGTACCTTTTCTAGATACTGATACTAAAAACATTAGTAAAA
This sequence comes from Sepiola atlantica, assembly GCA_963556195.1. Classification (NCBI taxonomy): domain Eukaryota; kingdom Metazoa; phylum Mollusca; class Cephalopoda; order Sepiida; family Sepiolidae; genus Sepiola; species Sepiola atlantica. The sequence continues at coordinate 127,625 of CAUVYP010000930.1, read as the reverse complement.
CATAGGTGTTTCCCTTTGTTTTGGAGATGTTTTTACGTTGCTTAAACAGCGGAACTTTTCTAGATACTGATAATTAAAACATTAGTAAAACAGAGTTATTTCCCTTTGTTTTGGAGATGTTTTTACGTTGCTTAACAGCGTAACTTTTCTAGATACTGATACTTAAAACATTAGTAAAACAGAGTTATTTCCCTTTGTTTTGGAGATGTTTTTACGTTGCTAAAACAGCGTAACTTTTCTAGATACTGATACTTAAAACATTAGTAAAACAGAGTTATTTCCCTTTGTTTTGGAGATGTTTTTACGTTGCTTAAACAGCGTAACTTTTCTAGATACTGATACTAAAAACATTAGTAAAATCGAGTTATTTCCCTTTGTTTTGGAGATGTTTTTACGTTGCTTAAACAGCGTAACTTTTCTAGATACTGATACTTAAAACATTAGTAAAACAGAGTTATTTCCCTTTGTTTTGGAGATGTTTTTACGTTGCTTAACAGCCTAACTTTTCTAGATACTGATTCTAAAAACATTAGTAAAATCGAGTTATTTCCCTTTGGTTTGGAGATGTTTTTACGTTGCTATACAGCGTACCTTTTCTAGATACTGATACTTAAAACATTAGTAAAATAGAGTTATTTCCCTTTGTTTTGGAGATGTTTTTACGTTGTTTAACAGCGTAACTTTTCTAGATACTGATACTTAAAACATTAGTAAAATCGAGTAATTTCCCTTTCGTTTGGAGATGTTTTTACGTTGCTTAAACACCGTAACTAAAAACATTAGTAAAATCAAGTTATTTCCCTTCGTTTTGGAGATGTTTTTACGTTGCTTAAACAGCGTAACTTTTCTAGATACTGATACTTAAAACATTAGTAAAATCGAGTTATTTCCCTTTGTTTTGGAGATGTTTGTACGTTGCTTCAACAGCGTAAATAAAAACATTAGTAAAATCGTGTTATTTCCCTTTGTTTTGGAGATGTTTTTACGTTGCTTAACAGCGTAACTTTTCTAGATACTGATACTAAAAACATTAGTAAAATCGAGTTATTTCCCTTTGTTTTGGAGATGTTTTACGTTGCTTAACAGCGTAACTTTTCTAGATACTGATACTTAAAACATTAGTAAAATAGAGTTATTTCCCTTTGTTTTGGAGATGTTTTACGTTGCTTAAACACCGTAACTAAAAACATTAGTAAAATAGACTTATTTCCCTTTGTTTTGGAGATGTTTTTACGTTGCTTAACAGCGTAACTTTTCTAGATACTGATACTTAAAACATTAGTAAAATCGAGTTATTTCCCTTTGTTTTGGAGATGTTTTTACGTTGCTTAAACAGCGTAACCTTTCTAGATACTGATACTTAAAACATTAGTAAAATCGAGTTATTTCCCTTTGTTTTGGAGATGTTTTACGTTGCTTAAACAGCGTAACTAAAAACATTAGTAAAATCGAGTTATTTCCCTTTTTTTGGAGATGTTTTTACGTTGACAGCGTAACTTTTCTAGATACTGATTCTAAAAACATTTGTAAAATCGTGTTATTTCCCTTTTGTTTTGGAGATGTTTTTACGTTGCTTAAACAGCGTACCTTTTCTAGATACTGATACTAAAAACATTAGTAAAACATAGGTGTTTCCCTTTGTTTTGGGATGTTTTTACGTTGCTTAAACAGCGTAACTTTTCTAGATACTGATACTTAAAACATTAGTAAAACAGAGTTATTTCCCTTTGTTTTGGAGATGTTTTGACGTTGCTTAACAGCGTAACTTTTCTAGATACTGATACTTAAAACATTAGTAAAACAGAGTTATTTCCCTTTGTTTTGGAGATGTTTGTACGTTGCTTCAACAGCGTAACTTTTCTAGATACTGATACTTAAAACATTAGTAAAACAGAGTTATTTCCCTTTGTTTTGGAGATGTTTTTACGTTGCTTAACAGCGTAACTTTTCTAGATACTGATACTTAAACATTAGTAAAACAGAGTTATTTCCCTTTGTTTTGGAGATGTTTTTACGTTGCTTAACAGCGAAACTTTTCTAGATACTGATACTTAAAACATGAGTAAAATCGAGTTATTTCCCTTTGTTTTGGAGATGTTTGTACGTTGCTTCAACAGCGTAACTAAAAACATTAGTAAAATCGAGTTATTTCCCTTTGTTTTGGAGATGTTTTTACGTTGCTTAAACAGCGTAACTAAAAACATAAGTAAAATCGTGTTATTTCCCTTTGTTTTGGAGATGTTTTTACGTTGCTTAACAGACTGATACTAAAAACATTAGTAAAATCGAGTTATTTCCCTTTGTTTTGGAGATGTTTTACGTTGCTTAAACAGCGTAACTTTTCTAGATACTGATTCTAAAAACATTTGTACAATCGTGTTATTTCCCTTTGTTTTGGAGATTTTTTTACGTTGCTTAAACAGCGTAACTTTTTTAGATACTGATACTTAAAACATTAGTAAAACAGAGTTATTTCCCTTTGTTTTGGAGATGTTTTTACGTTGCTTAACAGTGTAACTTTTCTAGATACTGATACGCTTAAACAGCGTAACTTTTCTAGATACTGATACTTAAAACATCAGTAAAACAGAGTTATTTCCCTTTGTTTTGGAGATGTTTGTACGTTGCTTCAACAGCGAAACTAAAAACATTAGTAAAATCGAGTTATTTCCCTTTGTTTTGGAGGTGTTTTTACGTTGCTTAAAAGCGTAACTTTTCTAGATACTGATACTTAAAACATTAGTAAAACAGAGTTATTTTCCTTTGTTTTGGAGATGTTTTTACGTTGCTTAAACAGCGTAACTTTTCTAGATACTGATACTAAAAACATTAGTAAAACAGAGTTATTTCCCTTTTCTTTGGAGATGTTTTTACGTTGCTTAACAGCGTAACTTTTCTAGATACTGATACTTAAAACATTAGTAAAACAGAGTTATTTCCCTTTGTTTTGGAGATGTTTTTACGTTGCTTAACAGCGTAACTTTTCTAGATACTGATACTTAAAACATTAGTAAAACAGAGTTATTTCCCTTTGTTTTGGAGATGTTTTTACGTTGCTTAACAGCGTAACTTTTCTAGATACTGATACTTAAAACATTAGTAAAATCGAGTTATTTCCCTTTGTTTTGGAGATGTTTGTATCTGTCTTCAACAGCGTAACTAAAAACATTAGTAAAATCGTGTTATTTCCCCTTGTTTTGGAGATGTTTTTACGTTGCTTAAACAGCGTAACTTTTCTAGATACTGATACTTAAAACATTAGTAAAACAGAGTTATTTCCCTTTGTGTTGGAGATGTTTTTACGTTGCTTAAACAGCGTAACTTTTTTAGATACTGATACTTAAAACATTAGTAAAACAGAGTTATTTCCCTTTGTTTTGGAGATGTTTTTACGTTGCTTAACAGCGTAACTTTTCTAGATACTGATACTTAAAACATTAGTAAAACAGAGTTATTTCCCTTTGTTTTGGAGATGTTTTTACGTTGCTTAAAACAGCGTAACTTTTCTAGATACTGATACTTAAAACATTAGTAAAACAGAGTTATTTCCCTTTGTTTTGGAGATGTTTTTACGTTGCTTAACAGCGTAACTTTTCTAGATACTGATACTTAAAACATTAGTAAAACAGAGTTATTTCCCTTTGTTTTGGAGATGTTTTTACGTTGCTTAACAGCGTAACTTTTCTAGATACTGATACTTAAAACATTAGTAAAACAGAGTTATTTCCCTTTGTTTTGGAGATGTTTTTACGTTGCTTAACAGCGTAACTTTTCTAGATACTGATAATTGAAACATTAGTAAAACAGAGTTATTTCCCTTTGTTTTGGAGATGTTTTTACGTTGCTTAACAGCGTAACTTTTCTAGATACTGATACTTAAAACATTAGTAAAACAGAGTTATTTCCCTTTGTTTTGGAGATGTTTTTACGTTGAATTAACAGCGTAACTTTTCTAGATACTGATACTTAACACATTAGTAAAACAGAGTTATTTCCCTTTGTTTTGGAGATGTTTTTAACAGCGTAGCTTTTCTAGATACTGATACTTAAAACATTAGTAAAACAGAGTTATTTCCCTTTGTTTTGGAGATGTTTTTACGTTGCTTAACAGCGTAACGTTTCTAGATACTGATACTTAAAACATTAGTAAAACAGAGTTATTTCCCTTTGTTTTGGAGATGTTTTTACGTTGCTTAACAGCGTAACTTTTCTAGATACTGATACTTAAAACATTAGTAAAACAGAGTTATTTCCCTTTGTTTTGGAGATGTTTTTACGTTGCTTAACAGCGTAACTTTTCTAGATACTGACTTAAAACATTAGTAAAACAGAGTTATTTCCCTTTGTTTTGGAGATGTTTTTACGTTGCTTAACAGCGTAACTTTTCTAGATACTGATACTTAAAACATTAGTAAAACAGAGTTATTTCCCTTTGTTTTGGAGATGTTTTTACGTTGAATTAACAGCGTAACTTTTCTAGATACTGATACTTAACACATTAGTAAAACAGAGTTATTTCCCTTTGTTTTGCAGATGTTTTTACGTTGAATTAACAGCGTAACTTTTCTAGATACTGATACTTAACACATTAGTAAAACAGAGTTATTTCCCTTTGTTTTGGAGATGTTTTTACGTTGCTTAACAGCGTAACTTTTCTAGATACTGATACTTAAAACATTAGTAAAACAGAGTTATTTCCCTTTGTTTTGGAGATGTTTTTACATTGCTTAAACAGCGTAACTTTTCTAGATACTGATACTTAAAACATTAGTAAAACAGAGTTATTTCCCTTTGTTTTGGAGATGTTTTACGTTGCTTAACAGCGTAACTTTTCTAGATACTGATACTTAAAACATTAGTAAAACAGAGTTAGTTCCCTTTGTTTTGGAGATGTTTTTCGTTGCTTAACAGCGTAACTTTTCTAGATACTGATACTTAAAACATTAGTAAAACAGAGTTATATTTCTCTTTGTTTTGCAGATGTTTTTACGTTGAATTAACAGCGTAACTTTTCTAGATACTGATACTTAACACATTAGTAAAACAGAGTTATTTCCCTTTGTTTTGGAGATGTTTTTACGTTGCTTAACAGCGTAACTTTTCTAGATACTGATACTTAAAACATTAGTAAAACAGAGTTATATTTCTCTTTGTTTTGGAGATGTTTTTACGTTGCTTAACAGCGTAACTTTTCTAGATACTGATACTTAAAACATTAGTAAAACAGAGTTATTTCCCTTTGTTTTGGAGATGTTTTTACGTTGCTTAACAGCGTAACTTTTCTAGATACTGATACTTAAAACATTAGTAAAACAGAGTTATTTCCCTTTGTTTTGGAGATGTTTTTACGTTGCCTTACACCGTAACTTTTCTAGATACTGATACTTAAAACAGAGTTATTTCCCTTTGTTTTGGAGATGTTTTCACGTTGCTTAACAGCGTAACTTTTCTAGATACTGATACTTAAAACATTAGTAAAATCGAGTTATTTCCCTTTGTTTTGGAGATGTTTTTACGTTGCTTAAACAGCGTAACTTTTCTAGATACTGATACTTAAAACATTAGTAAAACAGAGTTATTTCCCTTTGTTTTGGAGATGTTTTTACGTTGCTTAACAGCGTAACTTTTCTAGATACTGATACTAAAAACATTAGTAAAACAGAGTTATTTCCCTTTGTTTTGGAGATGTTTTTACATTGCTTAAACAGCGTAACTTTTCTAGATACTGATACTTAAAACATTAGTAAAACAGAGTTATTTCCCTTTGTTTTGGAGATGTTTTACGTTGCTTAACAGCGTAACTTTTCTAGATACTGATACTTAAAACATTAGTAAAACAGAGTTAGTTCCCTTTGTTTTGGAGATGTTTTTCGTTGCTTAACAGCGTAACTTTTCTAGATACTGATACTTAAAACATTAGTAAAACAGAGTTATTTCCCTTTGTTTTGGAGATGTTTTTACGTTGCTTAACAGCGTAACTTTTCTAGATACTGATACTTAAAACATAAGTAAAATCGAGTTGCTTCAACAGCGTAACTAAAAACATTAGTAAAATCGTGTTATTTCCCTTTGTTTTGGAGATGTTTTTACGTTGCTTAACAGCGTAACTTTTCTAGATACTGATACTAAAAACATTAGTAAAATCGAGGTATTTCCCTTTGTTTTGGAGATGTTTTACGTTGCTTAAACAGCGTAACACTTAAAACATCAGTAAAACAGAGTTATTTCCCTTTGTTTTGGAGATGTTTTTACGTTGCTTAACAGCGTAACTTTTCTAGATACTGATACTAAAAACATTAGTAAAATCGAGTTATTTCCCTTTGTTTTGGAGTTGTATTTACGTTGCTTAAACAGCGTAACTAAAAACATTAGTAAAATCGAGTTATTTCGGTTTGTTTTGGACATGTTTTTACGTTGCTTAAGAACGTAACTTTTCTAGATACCAACGATAAGTGCGAGATGGATAGACCTAACCCAGAAAACAGGAATTCTTCCCACTTTGTCACAAATATACGAGGCTGCCGAAAGTAAACGCATGGTTTACTTCCTACTCTCTCCATTGCCTGATCAGCAAAGATCAGCCTTTGGAAGTGTCAAGGTTTTTTATGATATTCCGGACATGAAATGCGGTGAGCGGCTTCAGTCTGGAATGGGAATTTAGGAAGAGGGTGGCTTGCTGACTCCTAAGTGGAGTTTAAGGCAACAAACGCTGGTCAAGTAGTTTATTCTTATCAGTTACCAGGCAAGCAACATGGTTGTGGGTTGATAACGGGAAGGGGGAATTTGTGAACATTGTAAAATAGATATTGGATGTTTCAACACTTTAAAAAATAAAATTTAAATTGCTTTAAATTTCTTTCAAATATTAAATATGAGTTTTTTACGTAAATAGGTCACAAATTAGTAGGTAAAGCAAACTAAATTGTTTTCAATTAATAATTACCAATTTATTCAATAATTTAATTAAACATCTGACAAAATATGAATATGAGATTCATGACAATCTTTTTCAGTCAACAAAATTTAAAACCTAGATTCGGATTTCCTACTGGCTTGGCAAAGGGGGTTCATGGGGTCTTTTGTGTTTACGAGGGCGAACTTGCATTATCGCCGAGATTCAAACAAAGGGATAGACAGCAAAACAAATTTCATGGAAATCGCTCCAGACAAGGCAGCCACTTGATATATAAGGAGAAGTGTTAGATGGATAGATCCCGAACCAGTAAACAGCAATTATTTCTCCTTTGTCATAAACATTGCCCATGAAATATGAGGACTAAAAAAGGACAAAATAAGGGAAGCGAGGGTTGCCGAGAAAGTAAACCCAAGTTAGTCACTTTCTACTCTCCTTGTTACCTGTTAATGAAAAAATAAAAATGAGATTGTTTTCTTTTTTTTCGTACGATTACACGTCAATACGCTGGAAATAAATCGAAGAAAAATGTTGTTTTAATAAAAAATAGTTTAGATTTTAAAGTGGGGGTTAACGTTACTATCTTGACCATTTAACCGAAACGATAATTTCCCAAGAAAACGCAAGAACGAACGAAACGTTTATGTGGGATATCCAGCTACATTAGGTGGGACCAACATTTAAATTGCCCCAGTCAAGAAGGATTGTTCCTCCTCTGACCGAGAACAGAAAAGACACTTGATCTCAGCTTGAAGGCCAAGAGAAGAGTCTGGAATTAGTCAATTCTATTGCAAAAAAAAAAACGCATTGGATTTGGTTGAAAACTGACTTCGTGACAAACTTTAGAAATTGTTGTGATTGGGAAAAAGTTGCCCTTAAGAATATCATTCACACTCCAGAGCTGAAATGGAAGACTTACATCAAAGTTTCATCTTTTTAGTAAATTTCATTGAAAGAAAATTATTTTAAATCGAAAAATTAAAATTATTTCACAATTAATTTCATATTTTTGTATGTTGACCAAAACAGCAGTTATGCACAATGTCGCCCATCAATCAGGGTCATGCGCCAAACTGGTAACAATGGGCGCAGTAGTAGTAGTAGTAGTAGTAGTAGTAGTAGTTGTAGTGAGTTGTAGTTGTAGTGAGTTGTAGTTGTAGTGGTGGTGATAGTAGTAGTAGTAGTTTCACCTGCACAATCGGCAATCTGGTCTCTTTGACTACAGATCCCAGATCTGTTGCAAGCACCTCTGAGGCTCGTAATATCCGAAAGTGCTCATCTTTGCGTGACAGATTTCTCTTTACACCTGTGTGTTGTGGAGATTTCTGGAGTGATATGTCCTCTGTCGAGGAAGAAGGCATTTTGTTGTTGGATCTTCGACGTGGGGGTTTGACAAGCGATATTAGAAAGACGTTGAGGCGAAAGTTAATCATCGCTTGTTTCAACGGTTCTTGTACAGATCATCCCCCATGGCTTCCAATATTGGCTCGGTAAAATACAGTAACGAGTTTTGACAATAACTGAAAGGCGCAACCGGACAAAATGAAACACGAGTTCCTGAAATGTTTTATTTGTATATTGTTTTTTTGTATATTGCTTTTACGCAGAGATTTTATTTATTTTTGTAAATTTTTGCAATTCAAAAAAAAGAATAAAACTATCAGCGTACTAGAAAACATGCAGTATAGCTAACAGCCGAGAAATCGAAAACAAACAAAATATACAAACAATAACTTTTACCAAACAGATTAAAATTCAATTTTCTTTTTTTGTTGTTTTAACAGTTCACCCCAAACAAGGCAGGCCGCCACTGTAGATGTAAGTGGCTACTGTGAAAAAAGGTGATAGTTTTCTTTTTTGGGGGGGGGGTCAACCTAAATTATGAGCTGTGCAGCGACATTAGTTTTAAATTTTTGCATGTCAGTACCGTCAGGAAAACAGGGAGCAGGGAGGGAATTCCAGAGTACAGCAGCAAAAAAAAGCTTTTGGAGTAGAAAGCTCTTCGGCATCTGAGGACCTCCACAGTGAATGGGATGGGATTTAGCAGATTGTCGGGTTCGTGGGGGCACCAGAGCAGCAAGTTCATCAGAGCACAATCCATTGAAGTACTTGTAAAACAGGCACAAGGAAGCAACATTGTGGCGATGGGACAGGGGCTGGAGCTTGGTGGATAGTGAGGAACCTATTAAGTTGGCGACTCTTTTTTAGACCTTGTCAAAGGGAGAGAGAGACTGGTGGATGGTGTCCCAGCCCCATGCAGGTGTGAGAAGTTTACTGGTGTAGTAGAGGAAGCCCACCTTTCTTGCAGCAGCCCTGGCAATGTCTTCAATGTATTTATTCCAATTCATGTTATCTGTGAAAGTTAGGCCGAGGTGTTTGAATGTTGAACCGTCAGGAAGGGTGTTATTTGCCATGACAATCGGTGGTTGAAGAGGTTTCTTGTAGTTATTGAAGGAAAGTAGCTTTGTCTTTGCAGCATTAAAAGTTACCATCCATTTTTTACCACAATCCACTACAGCCTGGAGGTCATTTTCTAAGGATTCAGCAGCCATTGCCTCAGATTTGCTCACATGATGAGAGTACAGCGTGGTGTCGTCAGCAAATATTCCTATCTCAGTCTCAATGACATCAGGGAGGTCATTTATGAAAATCAGGAACAGTAGAGGTCCAAGGATGGATCCCTGTCATGTTGCTTACATGAACGGCCATCGAGGACAACCTGGATTTTTCTTTTGGTTAGGAAGGATTTAATTATATTAAATATTTGTCTAGTAATAACCATATGAATGCAGTTTTAGGAGAAGCCCTTCATGCCAGACCTTGTCGTATCAAGCGCTACCACCCTAGCTTCACTTGCCTTGTTCAGTGCATGATACATGCGTTCAGAGATGACCGTTAGGATATCTGCAGTAGATCGTGCTTGTCTAAATCCGTATTGATGATCAGAAAGAAGTTAAGCATTAACTAGATGCATGACTATCGCTAGATTGATTAATGATTCAAAGATGTTAGCAAAGATCGGGAGTAGACTGATTGGGCGGTAGTTTAGAGGATCAGTTCTATCTCCAGAATTCTTGAAGACTGGTACCACAGAGGCAATTTTCCAACTATCAAGGAAACAAGAGAGAGGACAGGGGCCTGTTCAGCAGAGCATTTCTTTTATTACTACCGATTTGTATAGTTTTAAATTTCTGAAATTGTTTTAAAGTTTTTTTTATTAATTTCAGTATAAGATTTGGTTGATATCCGTTTGTCGGATACAGTCAGAATCTAATATGGCCGACCTATCTTTGCTGTTAGTGGTGTTTCATTCCTTAAATAATAGTTTTTAAAAATGACTTACTAACGCTAAGTCCGACTGACAAGCCCCACCTTCGGACTTAGGCTCAGTGGTAGGGTAAGCATTTTATTTACTATCAAGCCTTAAATTAGCGACCATCTCCAAAAAGATCGAACACCATCTTGACTTGTGTTCGGCTTAATCAAATTAATGATAACATATTATGAAAATTGCTTTAAACTCCTTTCAAATATTAAATATTATTTTTAATGCACAAATAAGTTTGTAAAGCCAAACAAATTGTTTTTGACTAATTTCCCAACGGTAATCGATTTATTAAAAAAAATACACAATTCAACATTTAATGAAAATCTTTTAAAACCACCAAATAAAAAAAATACTGAACAAAAGGGAGTTTTATCTGATTTCCATGAGATTTTTTCGTCGTTCGCAGTATCGCTCATTTATCAGATGGTTGATATTTTACGTGTCCGCTGTCTTTCGGGCCCCCTACCGGGTTCATGGGGTCGAATTTGCATCAGCGAAACGAATTTCATGAAAATCGCTCCAGACAAGAAAATTCTTCAACGATAAGTGTTTCCGACCCAGAAAACAGCAATTCTTTCCCCTTTTTCAGAACCATTGCCTATGAAATATGAGGACTTAAAGGACAAAATACCCAAGTTAGTCACTTTCTACTCTTCTTAATTACAGAAACATGACTAAATTTAGCCCTTTTTTTTTCGTGATGTTGATTTTTGATAAAAAAATAGTTTAGATTTTAAAGTGGGGGATAAAATATAATGTCAAATGATCACCATTTAACCAAAACGATAGTTCAACAGAGTTACCTCCCATTGACCGGCTTTTTATTTTCAAGAAAACGCAAGAATGAACGATTTTTTTTTAACGTCTGTTATATGAGATTCTGTATATAATTCGTCATTCGCAGTTATTTCCCTTTGATCGCTCATTTATCAAATAGTTGATATTTACGTGTCCGCTGCCTTTCGGGCCCCAATCGGCAAAAGGTTAATCAGCGAAACGAATTTATGAAAACACTGCTAAATGTTACCCTCTTTGCCCCCATTTTGTTAATGAAAAAATAAAAATAAAATAAAAAAAATCATCAAAAGACAGTCAAAAAAGAATTGCTAAGAAAACGATTTTTTAAACGTTTAAAAAATGTTTTACATTCATAAAAGCCACAGCATTTAATTGTTTTTTAAAAATTTATTTGGGGATTGTGAGAAAATCTTAGATCATTTTTATAACATTGGTATCATTCGAACTACTATTCTCATCCTGGTTGTTGGCGAGAACCTCAGGTGGGTATTTCACCCGAGATCGAAACGCAAGAACGAAAGTTTTTTTCGCTTTTTACGCAGAATTGGAATTTGATTGTTTTATGTTGTTGTTTTTTAGTGGATCTTTTTTACTAGAGCGTTCTTTTTGGATATAATTATTTGGATTAACGTTGCTTGTTTTACAAGTACTTCCACGGAATGAGCTCCGATTGTACACAACTCGACTAGCAGCAAAAAAATCTAATCCCCCTAACTGCTCCCTAATTGCCTCTTCTTCTTACGTCTCAGTATTATTCTCATCTTGGTTTTATTTTCACGTTTTGGACGGTTATGCATCTTTTCGAGCTTTACAATCTTTATATTGATAATCCTTAAAAACGTTAGCTGCTCTGGAAGTGGGTGATCATTGCTCCAACGCCCAAAATTGGAGCTGGCTCCTCTCACGCTCCCCATTTTAAAAAGGAGCTCCTCCTGCTCCAACTCCTATAAGAAAGGAGCGGCTCTTTTTCAGCGCTCCATATGAGTGGTCGAAGAAGGATAGGGTGGGCGTCAAAGGATCTTGTCTGAAGTTCGTTTCCTGAGATTATAAAAAATAGAAATATAAAAATCCCTGAAGTATTTTAAAACAATTTTGACCCGATATTTTTTCTATTTATTTTGGAAGGGACAGCTATTAATCGTCGTACGTTGTTTAATAATGTTATTTACCACAGAAGTTCAATTTGATCGATTTTATTTATAAATGGGAGATCCAACGGCCCCTATAAACCTAAATTCTTTATTTAACAACACGAATTAAAATAAGCTTATTTATTTAATCAGCAATAAACATCCGTGTCATAATAAATACAAAAAAGTTCAAATCTATAACGTCGATGTAAATAAAAATGTTCTGTTTTCAAGCGTAACTCTCTCGTTCTTTCTCCCTCTTCCTCTCCCTCTCTCTCATATACTTTTTACCAGAGATATAATTTTTTTTAAATAACTCAGAGTAAACTCTGAGACTTTCTTTTCTTTTCCTTTTTCATTGCTGAATAAAAAAACTAATGTTTAAACAAAAAAAAATCAAATAATTTTGGAGCGAGGCGCGGAGCGATAAAACCACCGCTCTTTCGTCCCAAATGGGGTTGCCCCCGCTCCACTCCCGCTGAATATAAAATGAGCCCCCCTCTCCTTTGCTCCAGCAAAAAGGAGCGTGCTCCTGGAGTGCGCTCCTTTTTGGAGGGCTCCGTAAAGCCCTGCACATACACACACGAACACTCTCACACACATTAAGATACAAGGACAAGAAAGTCATCCATACAAAAATTACAAAAACTCCTGCATGTCGGCTCACAGAATGGACCACATGAAGGTTTAAAAAATTATTTAAAGTCCACACAGTTCGCATCGGTAACTTGTCATCATCACTTTCAAACAATATATCATTTTCGATATAAGGAAATTCGATTTTATTTTCCCTACTGATGGCCCTGTGAGAATGAGAAAATTCAACGATCCCTCTTGTTAAAAATTAGCAGTGCTTTTTTACTTCCAGGCAATTCTGTCGTCACATAATTCTTTTAAAATATATATATAAACTGAATAACATTCATAAATACGTAGTTTTTTCTAGTGAACCACCCCTTATCAAGGCTAAAGGCCACTCGAGGATAAGGGCTAAATATTTGAAGATCAATCTTGTTGTAGCAACGTGGGATGGGACTGACTGTCTTGGAAAGAAATTCTGTTCGTGCAAATTCCGTTTAATGCGGAAGAAAAGAAAGTTCTTTGCAGTGGTGGTAGGAAAATGAGTTCTTGCTGTGAAGATGGAGCGAGAGATTGAAGTTGAGTTAAGAACTTTGTATGGAATGATGGAGTAGAGAAAGACCAGCAACGTCTCTTCTGTTTTTGAGTTGCACATCCGCAGATGTGTAGCAACAGTATTTTTTTTATAGAAATCGCTCCAGACAAGGCATGAAGCCACTTGATGTAAGGAGCTAACAAGAACGAAATATGATTATTACAAAAAAACAGGAGATGCCTATTGGCCGTAGTCTTGAAAAGACCAAGATTATATAGTACGAGGAAAAAACAGTCAGCAAGAAAAACAACAGCGAATTGATGGAGACTACTAGACTAACGAGCTGGAACAAAAGAAGTGCGTTTGTTTGTTAGTGTTAAATCAAATTGTTTGTTTGGTGACTAATTAATATTTCTATTCAAGTTAATTAGCATTTATTTCTGTCAGATGTTATTATTTTGTTAATATTGGATTTTTTATATGGTATTATTAATTATATAATTGTATTTTACGTATTATTACTGGATTTTTTATATGGTATATTAATTATATATATTATTAATTATATATATTATTACAGGGCCGGCGGGATAGTTATGAAAGTGGTGGGGGGGCTTCTCCTAAAAAGTGGGGGGACCGGTTAAACACATGCATATCAACTTATTGCCCCCCCTGCCCCCCGCGGTGCCGCCGTCCATGTATTAATTGTATATATTATTAATTATATAATTATATATAAATATTATACGTATTATTACTGGATTTTTTATATGGTATATTAATTATATTATACGTATATTTTTCTGGATATTTTTCTTCTTCTCATAAGCAGTCCAAAACTGAGTATCTAATCTAATAGGTCACTCACTATCCATAATCTCCGCAATGTATCATCTTTGTGCAAGTACTTCAATAGAATGTGCTCTGATGAACTTGTTGCCCTGGTGCCTCCTCGACGTAAATAAATCCCATCCATTCACTGTGGAGGTCACCAGATGCCGGAGAGCCTTTTACTCCAATAGGTTCTTTCACTCATGCTGTCGGCTTTCGGAACTACCTCCCTGCTCCTTGTTTCTAATGTGAACAAGTATCTCGCTGCACAGCTCCCAATTTAGGATGACCCTCTAAACTTTCATCATAATTCCCAGTAGCCCCTTACGTCTACAGTGGCAACTTGCCTTGGGGGTTAACTGAGTTTTTTTTAAAGCTTCAGCCGAGGATTGCAAGAGATTATAAAATACGTAAGTCTTTTTTGATAACTTTGTGTTCTAATTAATTACTGTGGAGCGATTGGCTCCACCACACAGGACTTCCTCAACACGGCTCCCAACATCTACAGTGGCAACTTGCCTTGTTTAAAAAAAAAGCTTCAGCCGAGGATTGCAAGAAATTCAAATACGTAAGTCCTTTTGATAGCGATTGGCCCCACCACACAGCCTTGGTCTGTTAATGACGCGCCACACCGGGGACAATCATGAATTGACTTGGCTTTACGAGCGCTTCTCCATCGCCAATATTCATGGAAACGCCTTGAGCCTGCTCTCGGCCTGACAAGTCAGCAGGATATTCGATGAAACTTCTTGATATTTGCATAGTCGTTTTGTTGTTGAATAAATTGTCATATTTACTTTCTTCCTACAGAGTTAATAATTGTTTTCGTCTTCATTTACGTGACTGAAATAGGAATCGATCCATCATCATACTACTAAAAGCAGTGACATCATCCACTAAAACAGGTAGAAAACCCTTCATGACATCCACTAAAATATCTGGAACGTCATGACGTCATATATTAAAACAGAGAACATAGACGACCCGTGAGACGAATGACGTCAACCATAGAGGGAGAGTACGTCTTGAACCATTGGGCAACGTCTATAAAAACCAATAAAACTAAGGATAAAGCCTCCAGAGCATTGCTGAAAATACCCCTTTCGGAGTCTCCTCGATCGGGACGGTTCGGAGGTAGGTAGTTTCCCGTCTTCGACGCCGTCGTCTTATTTGGGTAATGTCGTGCGTTTTTGTCTGTGTGTTCGTCAGCCGTTTACAAAAAAAAGTTGTCGCCCATCGACTCCGACGCTGCCGCACAGAACTTGCTACTTGTCAATTCGCTGACATACATACATACATACATACATACACACACAAACACACACACACGGACAAAAACCAATATGATATATTTGTTTTTTAATAACACTGACGTTTATTAAACACATTAAAATTCAACGTATTTAGTTTATCAGCACAGATAAACCATAATACTTGTCTTTTGCCTTTTTAATTCAAAAGGCATAAATAATCAGAAGCTTGAAAATTTCATTTTTCTAATTAGGACTTTTAAAGTATTCGACCATAGTTTTCTGAGGGCATCAGGTACCATTTTTTTTTGTATGACTCGAGGCTCGAACCCCGGTCTCCCGGCGTATTAACGAACCATTAGGCCAACACGGTCGGTCATGGTATGAAAGTAAACCCAAATAAATTGTTTTGGACTAATTTCAAATTTACCTTAAATTATTTTACAGTCCAAAACAATTTATTTGGGTTTACTTACACATTGTGAGGTCTGAAAAACAATCAGAAATTAAGCAGACGGTTCATTGTCCGCCATTTTGACTGCGAAACGACTAAATCGCAAACTATATTTACTTCTTGTGGATTATCTCCGCTGTTTACTAAACTGCACAAGGGGGTGGGGGAAGTACATCGGCACACAAACAAGGAGACACAAAGAGCGGCGTGTTCACGCACATAGAGTGTGTGAAAAAAGCGCGCGAAAAAGAGAGTCGGAAGCCACGCCCTCTCCGCAAAATGCTTTTTGGGGAGAAGAAAGAACGGGAAGATATCAAGTCACATTTTCTCTCTGTTTGTTTTTTTTCTTTCTAACAAAACAAATGGCGACCGTTCGGAATCAGAATAGAGACCGCATCGTTTTCAGGGTTATTTTTTTACGGCAGCACTTTTACCCCCCCCCCCCCTCGCGACCCCGGCGGGCGACAGCATTTTGGCTCACGTGTAACAATCGCCGTAATTTATGAACAGAATAGTCTTCGTTATGAACACTTAGCATATATCCCCTCCCCCAATGCATTTTTGTTTGTTTATTATTTTGTTTTTTTACGAAATAGAATTTTCCGCAAACCACCAAAAAAAACTCGCACTCTCGCTGCTGCCAGCATTTTGACTCACGTGACACAATCGCCGTCATTTATGAAGAGAATACTCTTCGTTATGAACACTTAGCATATATCCCCTCCCCCAATGCATTTTTTTTTGTTTATTATTTTGTTTTTTTACGAAATAGAATTTTCCGCAAACCACAAAAAAAAATCACACTCTCGCTGCCGCCAGCATTTTGGCTCACGTGGCACACTCGCCGTCATTTATTAACAGAATAGTCTTCGTTATGAACACTTAGCATATATCCCCTCCCCAATGCATTTTTTTTGTTTATTATTTTGTTACCTTACAAAATTGAATTTTCCGCAAACCACCAAAAAAAACTCCCACTCTCGCTGACGCCAGCATTTTGGCTCACGTGACACAATCGCCGTCATTTATGAACAAAATAGTCTTCGTTATGAACACTTAGCATTTATCCCCTCCCCCACTGCCAGCATTTTGATTTACGTGACACAATCGCCGTCATTTATGAACAGAATAGTCTTCGTTATAAACACATAGCATATATCCCCTCAGCAATGCATTTTTTTTGTTTATTATTTTGTTACCTTACGAAATAGAATTTTCCGCAAACCACCAAAAAAACTCCCACTCTCGCTGCTGCCAGCATTTTGGCTCACGTGACACAATCGCCGTCATTTATGGACAAACTAGTCTTCGTTATGAACACTTAGCATATATCCCCCCCAATGCATTTTTTTGTTTATTATTTTGTTACCTTACGAAATAGAATGAAGGTTGATGGATTTTGGTCAAACCGCCAAAATAAACTTGCACTCTCGCTGCCGCCAACATTTTGGCTCACGTGACACAATCGCCGTCATTTATAGACAGAATAGTCTTCGTTATGAACACTTAGCATTTATCCCCTCCCCCAATGCATTTTTTTTTTGTTTATTATTTTGTTACCTTACGAAATAGAATGAAGGTGGGTGGATTTTCCGCAAACCGCAAAAAAAAACTTGCACGCCTTCTGCCGCTAGCATTTTTTACACAATCGCCGTAATTTATGAACAGAATAGTCTTCGTTATGAACACTTAGCATATATCACCTCCCCCAATGCATTTTTTTTTGTTAATATATTTTGTTACCTTACGAAATTTAATGAATTTTGATGGATTTTCCGCAAACCGCCAAAAAAAACTCGACCTCTCACTGCCTCCAGCATTTTTGCTAACGTGACACAATCGCCGTCATTTATGACCAGAATAGTGTTCGTTATGAACACTTAGCATCTATCCCCTCCCTCAATGCATTTTTTTTTGTTTATTATTTTGTTACCTTACGAAATAGAATGAAGGTTGATGGATTTTTCGCAAACCGGCAAAAAAAACTCGCACTCTCGATGCCGCCAGCATTTTGGCTCACGTGACACAATCGCCGTCATTTATGAACAGAATAGTCTTCGTTATGAACACTTAGCATATATCCCCTCCCCCAAAGCATTTTTTTTTTTTGATTATTTTGTTACCTTACGAAATAGAATGAAGGTTGGTGGATTTTCCGCAAACCGCCAAAAAAAACTCGCACGCCTTCTGCCGCCAGCATTTTGGCTCACGTGACACAATCGCCGTCATTTATGAACAGAATAGTCTTCGTTATAAACACTTAGCATATATCCCCTCCCCTAATGTATTTTTTTTTGTTGTTTATATTTTGTTACCTTACGAAATAGAATGAAGGTTGATGGATTTTCCTCAAACCGCCATAAAAAACTTGCACGCCTTCGGCCGCCAGCGTTTTGGCTAACGTTACACAATCGCCGTCATTTATGAAAAGAATAGTCTTCGTTATGAACACTTAGCATATATCCCCTGCCGCAATGCATTTTTTTTTGTTTATTATTTTGTTACCTTACGAAATAGAATGAAGGTTGATGGATTTTCCGCAAACCGCCCAAAAAAAACTCGCACCCTCACTGCCGCTAGCATTTTGGCTCACGTGACACAATTGCCGTCATTTATGGACAGAATAGTCTTCGTTATGAACACTTAGCATATATTTACTCCCCCAATGCATTTTTTTGTGTTTATTATTTTGTTACCTTACGAAATTGAATTAAGTTTCCGCAAACCGTCAAAAAAAACTCGCACTATCGCTGCTGCCAGCATTTTGGCTCACGTGACACAATCGCCGTCATCTATGAACAGAATAGTCTTCGTTATGAACACATAGCATATATCCCCTCCCCAATGCATTTTTTTTTTTTTATTATTTTGTTACCTTACGAAATAGAATTTTCCGCAAACCACAAAAAAAAACTCGCACTCTCGCTGCCGCCAGCATTTTGGCTCACGTTGCACAATCGCCGTCATTTATGAACAGAATAGTCTTCGTTATGAACACTTTGCATATATCCCCTCCCCCAATGCATTTTTTTTGTTTATTATTTTGTTACCTTACGAAATAGAATGAAGGTTGATAGATTTTCCGCAAACTGCCAAAAAAAACTCGCATTCTCGCTGCCGCCAGCATTTTGGCTTACGTGACACAATCGCCGTAATTTATGAACAGAATTGTCTTCGTTATGAACACTAAGTATATATCCCCTACCCAATGCATTTTTTTTTGTTTATTATTTTGTTACCTTACGAAATAGAATGAAGGTTGATGGATTTTCCGCAAACCGCCCAAAAAAACTCGCACTCTCGCGGCTGCCAGCATTTTGGCTCACGTGACACAATCGCCGTCATTTATGAACAGAATAGTCTTCGTTATGAACACTTAGCATATATCCCCTGCCGCAATGCATTTTTTTTTGTTTATTATTTTGTTACCTTACGAAATAGAATGAAGGTTGATGGATTTTCCGCAAACCGCCTAAAAAAACTCGCACACTCACTGCCGCCAGCATTTTAGCTCACGTGACACAATTGCCGTCATTTATGGACAGAATAGTCTTCGTTATGAACACTTAGCATATATCCACTCCCCAAATGCATTTTTTTTTGTTTATTATTTTGTTACCTTACGAAATAGAATGAAGGTTGATGGATTTTCCGCAAACCGTCAAGAAACACTTGCACTCTCGCTGCTGCCAGCATTTTGACTCACGTAACACAATCGCCGTCATTTATGAACAGAATAGTCTTCGTTATGAACACTTAGCATATATCCCCTCCCCCAATGCATTTTTTTTTTCTTTAATGTTTTGTTACCTTACGAAATTGAATTTAGTTTCCGCAAACCGTCAAAAAAAACTCGCACTATCGCTGCTGCCAGCATTTTGGCTCACGTGACACAATCGCCGTCATTTATGAACAGAATAGTCTTCGTTATGAACACATAGCATATATCCCCTACCCAATGCATTTTTTTTGTTTATTATTTTGTTACCTTACGAAATAGAATGAAGGTTGATGGATTTTCTGCAAACCGCCAAAGAAAACTCGCACTCTCGCTGCCGCCAGCATTTTGGCTCACGGGACACAATCGCCGTCATTGAGTAACAGAATAGTCTTCGTTATGAACACTTAGCATATATCCCCTCCCCCAATGCATTTTTTTTTGTTAATTATTTAGTTACCTTACGAAATAGAATTTTCTGCAAACCGCCAGAAAAAACTAGCACTCTCGCTGCTGCCAGCATTTTTACTCACGTGACACAATTCCCGTCATTTATGAACAGAATAGTCTTCGTTATGAACACTTAGCATATATCCCCTCCCCCAATGCTTTTTTTTGAATTTATTTTGTTACCTTACGAAATAGAATGAAGGTGGGTGGATTTTCCGGTAACCGCAAAAAAAAACTTGCACGCCTTCTGCCGCCAGCATTTTGGCTCACGTGACACAATCGCCGTCATTTATGAACAGAATAGTCTTCGTTATGAACACTTAGCATATATCACCTCCCCCAATGCATTTTTTTTTGTTGATTATATTTTGTTACCTTACGAAATTTAATAAATTTTGATGGATTTTCCGCAAACCGCCAAAAAAAACTCGCACTCTCGCTGCCGCCAGCATTTTGGCTCACGTGACACAATCGCCCTCATTTATGATCAGAATAGTCTTCGTTATGAACACTTAGCATATATCACCTCCCCCAATGCATTTTTTTTTGTTGATTATATTTTGTTACCTTACGAAATTTAATAAATTTTGATGGATTTTCCGCAAACCGCCAAAAAAAACTTGCACTCTCTCTGCCGCCAGCATATTGGCACACGTGACACAATCGCCGTGATTTATGAACAGAATAGTGTTCGTTATGAACACTTAGCATCTATCCTCTCCCTCAATGCATTTTTTTTGTTTATTATTTTGTTACCTTACGAAATAGAATGAAAGGTTGATGGATTTTCCGCAAACCGTCAAAAAAAACTCTCACTCTCGCTGCTGCCAGCATTTTTACTCACGTGACACAATTCCCGTAATTTATGAACAGAATAGTCTTCGTTATGAACACTTTGCATATATCCCTTCCCCCAATGCATTTTTTTTTCTTTAATGTTTTGTTACCTTACGAAATTGAATTAAGTTTCAGCAAACCGTCAAAAAAAACTCGCACTATCGCTGCTGCCAGCATTTTGGCTCACGTGACACAATCGCCGTCATTGATGAACAGAATAGTCTTCGTTATGAACACTTAGCATCTATCCTCTCCTCAATGCATTTTTTTTGTTTATTATTTTGTTACCTTACGAAATAGAATGAAAGGTTGATGGATTTTCCGCAAACCGTCAAAAAAAACTCTCACTCTCGCTGCTGCCAGCATTTTTACTCACGTGACACATTCCCGTCATTTATGAACAGAATAGTCTTCGTTATGAACACTTAGCATATATCCCCTTCCCCAATGCTTTTTTTTGAATTTATTTTGTTACCTTACGAAATAGAATGAAGGTGGGTGGATTTTCCGGTAACCGCAAAAAAAAACTTGCACGCCTTCTGCCGCCAGCATTTTGGCTCACGTGACACAATCGCCGTCATTTATGAACAGAATAGTCTTCGTTATGAACACTTAGCATATATCACCTCCCCCAATGCATTTTTTTTTGTTGATTATATTTTGTTACCTTACGAAATTTAATAAATTTTGATGGATTTTCCGCAAACCGCCAAAAAAAACTCGCACTCTCGCTGCCGCCAGCATTTTGGCTCACGTGACACAATCGCCCTCATTTATGATCAGAATAGTCTTCGTTATGAACACTTAGCATATATCACCTCCCCCAATGCATTTTTTTTTGTTGATTATATTTTGTTACCTTACGAAATTTAATAAATTTTGATGGATTTTCCGCAAACCGCCAAAAAAAACTTGCACTCTCTCTGCCGCCAGCATATTGGCTCACGTGACACAATCGCCGTGATTTATGAACAGAATGGTGTTCGTTATGAACACTTAGCATCTATCCTCTCCCTCAATGCATTTTTTTTGTTTATTATTTTGTTACCTTACGAAATAGAATGAAAGGTTGATGGATTTTCCGCAAACCGTCAAAAAAAACTCTCACTCTCGCTGCTGCCAGCATTTTTACTCACGTGACACAATTCCCGTCATTTATGAACAGAATAGTCTTCGTTATGAACACTTAGCATATATCCCCTCCCCCAATGCATTTTTTTTTCTTTAATGTTTTGTTACCTTACGAAATAGAATTAAGTTTCAGCAAACCGTCAAAAAAAACTCGCACTATCGCTGCTGCCAGCATTTTGGCTCACGTGACACAATCGCCGTCATTGATGAACAGAATAGTCTTCGTTATGAACACTTAGCATATATCCCCTCCCCCAATGCATTTTTTTATTGTTTATTATTTTGTTACCTTACGAAATAGAATGAAGGTTGGTGGATTCGTCGCAAACCGCCAAAAAAAACTTGCACTCTCGCTGCCGCCAACATTTTGGCTCACATGACACAATCGCCCTCATTTATGAACAGAATAGTCTTCGTTATGAACACTTTGCATATATCACCTCCCCCAATGCATTTTTTTTGTTGATTATATTTTGTTACCTTACGAAATTTAATGAATTTTGATGGATTTTCCGCAAACCGCCAAAAAAACCTCGCACTCTCGATGCCGCCAGCATTTTGGCTCACGTGACACAATCGCCGTCATTTATGAACAGAATAGTCTTCGTTATCAACACTTAGCATATATCCCCTCCCTCAATGCATTTTTTTTGTTGTTTATTATTTTGTTACCTTACGAAATTGAATTAATGTTGATGGATTTTCCGCAAACCGTCAAAAAAAACTCGCACTCTCGCTGCTGCCCGCATTTTGTCTGACGTAACACAATTCCCGTCATTTATGAACAGAATAGTCTTCGTTATGAACACTTAGCATATATCCCTTCCCCCAATGCATTTTTTTTTCTTTAATGTTTTGTTACCTTACGAAATTGAATTAAGTTTCAGCAAACCGTCAAAAAAAACTCGCACTATCGCTGCTGCCAGCATTTTGGCTCACGTGACACAATCGCCGTCATTTATGAACAGAATAGTCTTCGTTATGATCACTTAACATTTATCCCCTCCCCCAATGCATTTTTTTTTGTTTATTATTTTGTTACCTTACGAAATAGAATGAAGGTTGATGGATTTTCTGCGAACCGCCAAAAAAAACTCGCACTCTCCCTGCCGCCAGCATTTTGGCTCACGTGACACAATCGCCGTCATTTATGAACAGAATAGTCTTCGTTATGAACACTTAGCATATATCCCCACCTGCAATGCATTTTTTTTTGTTTATTATTTTGTTACCTTACGAAATAGAATGAAGGTTGATGGATTTTCCGCAAACCACTAAAAAAAAACTTGCACACTCGCTGCCGCCAGCATTTTGGCTCACATGACACAATTGCCGTCCTTTATTAACAGAATAGTCTTCGTTATGAACACTTAGCCTATATCCCTTCCCCCATGCATTTTTTTCTTTATTATTTTGTTACCTTACGAAATAGAATGAAGGTTGATGGATTTTCTGCAAACCGCCAAAAAAAACTCGCACTCTCGCTGCCGCCAGCATTTTGGCTCACATGACACAATCGCCGTCATTTATGAACAGAATAGTCTTCGTTATGAACACTTAGCATATGTCCCCTCCCTCAATCCATTTTTGTTTGTTTATTATTTTGTTACCTTACGAAATAGAATGAAGGTTGATGGATTTTCCGCAAACCGCCAAAAAAAACTCGCACTCTCCCTGCCGCCAGCATTTTGGCTCACGTGACACAATCGCCGTCATTTATGAACAGAATAGTCTTCGTTATTAACACTTAGCATATGTCCCCTTCCTTCAATCAATTTTTGTTTGTTTATTATTTTGTTACCTTACGAAATAGAATGAAGGTTGATGGATTTTCCGCAAACCGCTAAAAAAAAACTTGCACACTCGCTGCCGCCAGCATTTTGGCTCACATGACACAATTGCCGTCCTTTATTAACAGAATAGTCTTCGTTATGAACACTTAGTATATATCCCCTCCCCCAATGCATTTTTTTTTCTTTATTATTTTGTTACCTTACGAAATAGAATGAAGGTTGATGGATTTTCCGCAAACCGCCCAAAAAAACTCGCACTCTCGCAGCCGCCAGCATTTTGGCTCACGTGACACAATCGCCGTAATTTATTAACAGAATAGTCTTCGTTATGAACACTTAGCATATGTCCCCTCCCTCAATCCATTTTTGTTTGTTTATTATTTTGTTACCTTACGAAGGTTGATGGATTTTCCGCAAACCGCCAAAAAAAACTCGCACTCTCTCTGCCGCCAGCATTTTGGCTCATGTGACACAATCGCCGTGATTTATGAACAGAATAGTCTTCGTTATGAACACTTAGCATATATCCCCTCCCCAATGCATTTTTTTTTTTTTTTTTTATTTTGTTACCTTACGAAATAGAATGAAGATTGATGGATTTTCCGCAAACCGCAAAAAAAAAACTCGCACACTCGCTGCCGCCAGCATTTTGGCTCACATGACACAATCGCCGTGATTTATGAACAGAATAGTCTTCGTTATGAACACTTAGCATATATTCGCTCCCCAATGCATTTTGTTTTGTTTATTATTTTGTTACCTTACGAAATAGAATGAAGGTTGATGGATTTTCCGCAAACCGCCAAAAAAAACTCGCACTCTCCCTGCCGCCAGCATTTTGGCTCACGTGACACAATCGCCGTCATTTATGAACAGAATAGTCTTCGTTATGATCACTTAGCATTTATCCCCTCCCCCAATGCATTTTTTTTGTTTATTATTTTGTTACCTTACGAAATAGAATGAAGGTTGATAGATTTTCTGCGAACCGCCAAAAAAAACTCGCACTCTCCCTGCCGCCAGCATTTTGGCTCACGTGACACAATCGCCGTCATTTATGAACAGAATAGTCTTCGTTATGAACACTTAGCATATATCCCCACCTGCAATGCATTTTTTTTTGTTTATTATTACCTTACGAAATAGAATGAAGGTTGATGGATTTTCTGCAAACCGCCAAAAAAAACTCGCACTCTCGCTGCCGCCAGCATTTTGGCTCACATGACACAATCGCCGTCATTTATGAACAGAATAGTCTTCGTTATGAACACTTAGCATATATCCCCTCCCCCAATGCATTTTTTTTTCTTTATTATTTTGTTACCTTACGAAATAGAATGAAGGTTGATGGATTTTCCGCAAACCGCCCAAAAAAACTCGCACTCTCGCAGCCGCCAGCATTTTGGCTCACGTGACACAATCGCCGTAATTTATTAACAGAATAGTCTTCGTTATGAACACTTAGCATATGTCCCCTCCCTCAATCCATTTTTGAGTGTTTATTATTTTGTTACCTTATTTTCCGCAAACCGCCAAAAAAAACTCGCACTCTCGCAGCCGCCAGCATTTTGGCTCACGTGACACAATCGCCCTCATTTATGATCAGAATAGTCTTCGTTATGAACACTTAGCATATAACCCCACCCGCAATGCATTTTTTTTTGTTTGTTATTTTGTTACCTTACTAAATAGAATGAAGGTTGATGGATTTTCCGCAAACCGCAAAAAAAAACTCGCACTCTCTCTGCCGCCAGCATTTTGGCTCATGTGACACAATCGCCGTGATTTATGAACAGAATAGTCTTCGTTATGAACACTTAGCATATATCCCCTCCCCAATGCATTTTTTTTTTTTTTTTTTATTTTGTTACCTTACGAAATAGAATGAAGATTGATGGATTTTCCGCAAACCGCAAAAAAAAACTCGCACACTCGCTGCCGCCAGCATTTTGGCTCACATGACACAATCGCCGTGATTTATGAACAGAATAGTCTTCGTTATGAACACTTAGCATATATCCCCTCCCCAATGCATTTTGTTTTGTTTATTATTTTGTTACCTTACGAAATAGAATGAAGGTTGATGGATTTTCCGCAAACCGCCAAAAAAAACTCGCACTCTCGCAGCCGCCAGCATTTTGGCTCACGTGACACAATCGCCGTCATTTATGAACAGAATAGTCTTTATAATAGAACACTTAGATATCCCCTCCCCCAATGAATTTTTTTTTGTTCATTATTTTGTTACCTTACGAAATAGAAGCAAGGTTGATGGATTTTCAGCAAACCGCCAAAAAAAGCTCGCACTCTCGCTGCCGCCAGCATTTTGGCTCACGTGACACAATCGCCGTCATTTATGAACTGAATAGTCTTCGTTATGAACATGTAGCATATATCCCCTCCCCCAATGCATTTTTTTTTTGTTTATTATTTTGTTACCTTACGAAATAGAATGAAGGTTGATGCATTTTCCGCAAACCGCCATAAAAAACTCGCACTCTCGCTGCCGCCAGCATTTGGCTCACGTGATACAATCTCCGTCATTTATGAACAGCATAGTCTTCGTTATGAACACTTAGCATATATCCCCTCCCCCATTAATTTTTTTTGTTTATTATTTTGTTACCTTACGAAATTGAATGAAGGTTGATGGATTTTCTGCAAACCGCCAAAAAAAACTTGCACTCTCGCTGCCGCCAGCATTTTGGCTCACGTGACACAATCGCCGTCATTTATGAACAGAATAGTCTTCGTTATGAACACTTAGCATATATCCCCTCCCCCATTAATTTTTTTTGTTTATTATTTTGTTACCTGACGAAATTGAATGAAGGTTGATGGATTTTCAGCAACCCGCCATAAAAAACTCGCACTCTCGCTGCACCCAGCATTTTGGTTCACGTGATACAATCTCCGTCATTTATGAACAGAATAGTCTTCGTTATGAACACTTAGCATATATCCCGTGACGCAATGCATTTTTTTGGTTTAATATTTTGTTACCTTACGAAATAGAATGAAGGTTGATGGATTTTACGGAAACCGTAAAAAAAAAACTCGCACTCTCGCTGCCGCCAGCATTTTGGCTCACGTGACACAATCGCCGTCATTTATGAACAGAATAGTCTTCGTTATGAACACTTAGAAAATTTCCCATCTCCCATTAATTTTTTTTGTTTATTATTTTGTTACCTTACGAAATTGAATGAAGGTTGATGGATTTTCCGCAAACCGCCAAAAAAAACTCGCACTCTCGCTGCCGCCAGCATTTGGCTCACGTGATACAATCTCCGTCATTTATGAACAGAATAGTCTTCGTTATGAACACTTAGCATATATCCTTCCCTCCAGTGCATTTTTTTTTGTTTAATATTTTGTTACCTTACGAAATAGAATGAAGGTTGATGGATTTTCCACAAACCGCCAAAAAAAAATCGCACTCTCGCTGCCGCCAGCATTTTGGCTCACGTGACACAATCGCCGTCTTTTATGAACAGAATAGTCTTCGTTATGAACACTTAGCATATATCCCGTCCCCCAATGCAGTTTTTTTTTTTATTATTTTGTTACCTTACGAAATAGAATGAAGGTTGATGGATTTTCCGCAAACCGCCATAAAAAACTCGCACTCTCGCTGCACCCAGCATTTTGGCTCACATGATACAATCTCCGTCATTTATGAACAGAATAGTCTTCGTTATGAACACTTAGCATATATCCCCTCCCCCAATGCATTTTTTTTGTTTAATATTTTGTTACCTTACGAAATAGAATGAAGGTTGATGGATTTTACGGAAACCGCCCAAAAAAACTCGCACTCTCGCTGCCGCCAGCATTTTGGCTCACGTGACACAATCGCCGTCCTTTATGAACTGAATAGTCTTCATTATGAACATGTAGCATATATCCCGTCCCCCAATGCAGTTTTTTGTTTATTATTTTGTTACCTTACGAAATAGAATGAACGTTGATGGATTTTCCGCAAACCGCCAAAAAAAACTCGCACTCTCGCTGCCGCCAGCATTTTGGCTCACGTGACACAATCGCCGTCATTTATGAACAGAATAGTCTTCGTTATGAACACTTAGCATATATCCCCTCCCCCATTAATTTTTTTTGTTTATTATTTTGTTACCTGACGAAATTGAATGAAGGTTGATGGATTTTCAGCAACCCGCCATAAAAAACTCGCACTCTCGCTGCACCCAGCATTTTGGCTCACGTGACACAATCGCCGTCATTTATGAACAAAATAGTCTTCGTTATGAACACTTAGACTATATCCCCTCCCCCAATGCATTTTTTTTTGTTTATTATTTTGTTACCTTTACGAAATAGAATGAAGGTTGATGGATTTTCTGCAAACCGCCTAAAAAAACTCGCACTCTCGCTGTCACCAGCATTTTGGCTCACGTGACATAATCGCCGTCATTTATGAACAGAATAGTCTTCGTTATGAACACTTAGCATATATCCCCTCCCCCATTAATTTTTTTTTTTCATTATTTTGTTACCTTACGAAATTGAATGAAGGTTGATGGATTTTCCGCAAACCGCCAAAAAAAACTCGCACTCTCGCTGCCGCCAGCATTTTGGCTCACGTGACACAATCGCCGTCATTTATCAACTGAATAGTCTTCGTTATGAACATGTAGCATATATTCTCTCCCCAAATGCATTTTTTTTTGTTTATTATTTTGTTACCTTACAAAATAGAATAAAGGTTGATGGATTTTACAGAAACCGCCAATAAAAACTCGCACTCTCCCTGCCGCCAGCATTTTGGCTCACGTGACACAATCGCCGTTATTTATTAACAGAATAGTCTTCGTTATGAACACCTAGACTATATCCCCTCCCCCAATGCATTTTTTTTTGTTTATTATTTTGTTACCTTTACGAAATAGAATGAAGGTTGATGGATTTCCACAAACCGCCATAAAAAACTCGCACTCTCGCTGCACCGAGCATTTTGGCTCACGTGATACAATCTCCGTCATTTATGAACAGAATAGTCTTCGTTATGAACACTTAGCATATATCCCGTCCCCCGATGCAGTTTTTTTGTTTATTATTTTGTTACCTTACGAAATAGAATGAACGTTGATGGATTTTCTGCAAACCGCCTAAAAAAACTCGCACTCTCGCTGTCACCAGCATTTTGGCTCACGTGACATAATCGCCGTCATTTATGAACAGAATAGTCTTCGTTATGAACACTCAGCATATATCCCCTCCCCCATTAATTTTTTTTGTTTATTATTTTGTTGTTACCTTACGAAATTGAATGAAGGTTGATGGATTTTCCGCAAACCGCCAAAAAAAACTCGCACTCTCGCTTCCGCCAGCATTTTGGCTCACGTGACACAATCGCCGTCATTTATGAACTGAATAGTCTTCGTTATGAACCCTTAGCATATATCCCGTCCCCCAATTCAGTTTTTTTGTTCATTATTTTGTTACCTTACGAAATAGAATGAAGGTTGATGGATTTCCACAAACCGCCATAAAAAACTCGCACTCTCGCTGCACCGAGCATTTTGGCTCACGTGATACAATCTCCGTCATTTATGAACAGAATAGTCTTCGTTATGAACACTTAGCATATATCCCGTCCCCCGATGCAGTTTTTTTGTTTATTATTTTGTTACCTTACGAAATAGAATGAACGTTGATGGATTTTCTGCAAACCGCCTAAAAAAACTCGCACTCTCGCTGTCACCAGCATTTTGGCTCACGTGACATAATCGCCGTCATTTATGAACAGAATAGTCTTCGTTATGAACACTCAGCATATATCCCCTCCCCCATTAATTTTTTTTGTTTATTATTTTGTTGTTACCTTACGAAATTGAATGAAGGTTGATGGATTTTCCGCAAACCGCCATAAAAAACTCGCACTCTCGCTTCCGCCAGCATTTTGGCTCACGTGACACAATCGCCGTCATTTATGAACTGAATAGTCTTCGTTATGAACATGTAGCATATATCCCGTCCCCCAATGCAGTTTTTTTGTTTATTATTTTGTTACCTTACGAAATTGAATGAAGGTTGATGGATTTTCCGCAAACCGCAAAAAAAAACCTGCACTCTCGCTGCCGCCAGCATTTTGGCTCACGTGACACAATCGCCGTCATTAATGAACAGAATAGTCTTCGTTATGAACCCTTAGAATATATCCCGTCCCCCAATGCAGTTTTTTTGTTTATTATTTTGTTACCTTACGAAATTGAATGAAGGTTGATGGATTTTCCGCAAACCGCCAAAAAAAACTCGCACTCTCGCTGCCGCCAGCATTTTTGCTCACGTGACACAATCGCCGTCATTTATGAACAGAATAGTCTTCGTTATGAACACTTAGCATATATCCCCTCCCCCAATGTATTTTTTTTTTGTTTAATATTTTGTTACCTTACGCAATAGAATAAAGGTTGATGGATTTTACGGAAACCGCCAATAAAAACTCGCACTCTCGCTGCACCGAGCATTTTGGCTCAAGTGATACAATCTCCGTCATTTATGAACAGAATAGTCTTCGTTATGAACACTTAGCATATATCCCGTCCTCCGATGCAGTTTTTTTGTTTATTATTTTGTTACCTTACGAAATTGAATGAAGGTTGATGGATTTTCCGCAAACCGCCAAAAAAAACTCGCACTCTCGCTGCCGCCAGCATTTTGGCTCACGTGACACAATCGCCGTCATTTATGAAATGAATAGTCTTCGTTATGAACATGTAGCATATATCCCCTCCCCCAATGCATTTTTTTTGTTTATTATTTTGTTACCTTACGAAATAGAATGAAGGTTGATGCATTTTCCGCAAACCGCCATAAAAAACTCGCACTCTCGCTGCCGCCAGCATTTGGCTCACGTGATACAATCTCCGTCATTTATGAACAGAATAGTCTTCGTTATGAACACTTAGCATATATCCCTGCATCCAGTGCATGTTTTTTGTTTATTATTTTGTTACCTCACGAAATAGAATGAAGGTTGATGGATTTTCCGCAAACCGCCATAAAAACTTCGCACTCTCGCTGCCGCCAGCATTTTGGCTCACGTGATACAATCTCCGTAATTTATGAACAGAATAGTCTTCGTTATGAACACTTAGCATATATCCCTTCCCCCATTAATTTTTTTTGTTTATTATTTGGTTACCTTACGAAATAGAATGAAGGTTGATGGATTTTCCGCAAACCGCCAAAAAAAACTCGCACTCTCGCTGCCGCCAGCATTTTGGCTCACGTGACACAATCGCCGTCATTTATGAACTGAATAGTCTTCGTTATGAACATGTAGCATATATCCCATCCCCCAATGCATTTTTTTTTGTTTATTATTTTGTTACCTTACGAAATAGAATGAAGGTTGATGCATTTTCCGCAAACCGCCATAAAAAACTCGCACTCTCGCTGCCGCCAGCATTTGGCTCACGTGATACAATCTCCGTCATTTATGAACAGAATAGTCTTCGTTATGAACATGTAGCATATATCCTTTCATCCAGTGCATTTTTTTTGTTTATTATTTTGTTACCTCACGAAATAGAATGAAGGTTGATGGATTTTCCGCAAACCGCCATAAAAAATTCGCACTCTCGCTGCCGCCAGCATTTTGGCTCACGTGACACAATCGCCGTCATTTATGAGCAGAATAGGCTTCGTTATGAACACTTAGCATGTATCCCCTCCCCCAATGTATTTTTTTTTGTTTAATATTTTGTTACCTTACGAAATAGAATGAAGGTTGATGGATTTTACGGAAACCGCAAAAAAAAACTCGCACTCTCCCTGCCGCCAGCATTTTGGCTCACGTGACACAATCGCCGTCATTTATGAACAGAATAGTCTTCGTTATGAACACTTAGCATATATCCCCTCCCCCAATGCATTTTTTTTTGTTTATATTTTGTTACCTTACGAAATAGAATGAACGTTGATGGATTTTCCACAAACCGCCAAAAAAAACTCGCACTCTCGCTGCCGCCAGCATTTTGGCTCACGTGACACAATCGCCGTCATTTATGAACAGAATAGGCTTCGTTATGAACACTTAGCATATATCCCCTCCCCCAATGCATTTTTTTTTTGTTTATTATTTTGTTACCTCACGAAATAGAATGAAGGTTGATGGATTTTCCGCAAACCGCCATAAAAAATTCGCACTCTCGCTGCCGCCAGCATTTTGGCTCACGTGATACAATCTCCGTCATTTATGAACAGAATAGTCTCCGTTATGAACACTTAGCATATATCCCGTCGCCCATTAATTTTTTTTGTTTAATATTTTGTTACCTTACGAAATAGAATGAAGGTTGATGGATTTTACGGAAACCGCCAAAAAAAACTCGCACTCTCTCTGCCGCCAGCATTTTGGCTCACGTGACACAATTGCCGTCATTTATGAACTGAATAGTCTTCGTTATGAACATGTAGCATATATCCCCTCCCCCAATGCATTTTTTTTTGTTTATTATTTTGTTACCTTACGAAATAGAATGAAGGTTGATGCATTTTCCGCAAACCGCCATAAAAAACTCGCACTCTCGCTGCCGCCAGCATTTGGCTCACGTACTACAATCTCCGTCATTTATGAACAGAATAGTCTTCGTTATGAACACGTAGCATATATCCTTTCATCCAGTGCATTTTTTTTGTTTATTATTTTGTTACCTTACGAAATAGAATGAAGGTTGATGGATTTTCCGCAAACCGCCATAAAAAACTCGCACTCTCGCTGCACCCAGCATTTTAGCTCACGTGATACAATCTCCGTCATTTATGAACAGAATAGTCTTCGTTATGAACACTTAGCATATATCCCGTCCTCCAATGCAGTTTTTTTGTTTATTATTTTGTTACCTTACGAAATAGAATGAAGGTTGATAGATTTTACGGAAACCGCCCCAAAAAACTCGCACTCTCGCTGCCGCCAGCATTTTGGCTCACGTGACACAATCGCCGTCATTTATGAACTGAATAGTCTTCGTTGTGAACATGTAGCATATATCCCGTCCCCCAATGCAGTTTTTTTGTTTATTATTTTGTTACCTTACGAAATAGAATGAACGTTGATGGATTTTCCTCAAACCGCCAAAAAAAACTGGCACTCTTGCTGTCACCAGCATTTTGGCTCACGTGACACAATCGCCGTCATTTATGAACAGAATAGTCTTCGTTATGAACACTTAGCATATATCTCCTCCCCCATTAATTTTTTTTGTTTATTATTTTGTTACCTTACGAAATTGAATGAAGGTTGATGGATTTTCCGCAAAACGCCAAAAAAACCTGCACTCTCGCTGCCGCCAGCATTTTGGCTCACGTGACACAATCGCCGTCATTTATGAACAGAATAGTCTTCGTTATGAACACTTAGCATATATCCCCTCCCCCAATGTATTTTTTTTTGTTTAATATTTTGTTACCTTACGAAATAGAATGACGGTTGATGGATTTTACGGAAACAGCAAAAAAAAACTCGCACTCTCGCTGCCGCCAGCATTTTGGCTCACGTGACACAATCGCCGTCATTTATGAACAGAATAGGCTTCGTTATGAACACTTAGCATATATCCCCTCCCCCAATGCATTTTTTTTTGTTTAATATTTTGTTACCTTACGAAATAGAATGAAGGTTGATGGATTTTCCGCAAACCGCCATAAAAAACTCGCACTCTTGCTGCACCCAACATTTTGGCTCATGTGATACAATCTCCGTCATTTATGAACAGAATAGTCTTCGTTATGAACACTTAGCATATATCCCGTCCCCCAATGCATTTTTTTTTGTTTAATATTTTGTTACCTTACGAAATAGAATGAAAGTTGATGGATTTTACGGAAACCGCCCAAAAAAACTCGCACTCTCGCTGCACCGAGCATTTTTGCTCACGTGATACAATCTCTGTCATTTATGAACAGAATAGTCTTCGTTATGAACACTTAGCATATATCCCGTCCCCCGATGCAGTTTTTTTGTTTATGCTTTTGTTACCTTACGAAATAGAATTAAGGTTGATGGATTTTCTGCAAACCACCAAAAAAAACTCGCACTCTCGCTGTCGCCAGCATTTTGGCTCACGTGACACAATCGCCGTCATTTATGAACAGAATAGTCTTCGTTATGAACACTTAGCATATATCCCCTCCCCCATTAATTTGTTTTGTTTATTATTTTGTTACCTTACGAAATTGAATGAAGGTTGATGGATTTTACGGAAACCGCAAAAAAAAACTCGCACTCTCGCTGCCGCCAGCATTTTGGCTCACGTGACACAATCGCCGTAATTTATGAACAGAATAGTCTTCGTTATGAACACTTAGCATATATTCCGTCACCCAATGCAGTTTTTTTGTTTATTATTTTGTTACCTCACGAAATTGAATGAAGGTTGATGGATTTTCCGCAAACCGCCAAAAAAAACTTGCACTCTCGCTGCCGCCAGCATTTTGGCTCACGTGACACAATCGCCGTCATTTATGAACAGAATAGTCTTCGTTATGAACACTTAGCATATATCCCGTCCCCGAATGCAGTTTTTTTGTTTATTATTTAGTTACCTTACGAAATAGAATTAACGTTGATGGATTTTCCGCAAACCGCCAAAAAAAACTCGCACTCTCGCTGCACCCAGCATTTTTTGGCTCACGTGATACAATCTCCGTCATTTATGAACAGAATAGTCTTCGTTATGAACACTTAGCATATATCCTTTCCTCCAGCGCATTTTTTTGGTTTAATATTTTGTTACCTTACGAAATAGAATGACGGTTAATGGATTTTCCGCAAACCGCCAAAAAAAACTCGCACTCTCGCTGCACCCAGCATTTTGGCTCACGTGATACAATCTCCGTCATTTATGAACAGAATAGTCTTCGTTATGAACACTTAGCATATATCCCCTCCCCCAATGCATTTTTTTTGTTGATTATTGTGTTACCTTACGAAATAGAATGAAGGTTGATGGATTTTCCGCAAACCGCCAAAAAAAAATCGCACTCTCGCTGCACCCAGCATTTTGGCTCACGTGATACAATCTCCGTCATTTATGAACAGAATAGTCTTCGTTATGAACACTTAGCATATATCCCCTCCCCCAATGCATTTTTTTTGTTGATTATTGTGTTACCTTACGAAATAGAATGAAGGTTGATGGATTTTCCGCAAACCGCCAAAAAAAATCGCACTCTCGCTGCCGCCAGCATTTTGGCTCACGTGACACAATCGCCGTCATTTATGAACAGAACAGTCTTCGTTATGAACACTTAGCATATATCCCCTTTCCCAATGCATTTTTTTGGTTTATTATTTTGTTACCTTACGAAATAGAATGTAGGTTTGATGGATTTTACGGAAACCGCAAAAAAAAACTTGCACTCTAGCTGCCGCCAGCATTTTGGCTCACGTGACACAATCGCCGTCATTTATGAACTGAATAGTCTTCGTCATGAACATGTAGCATATATCCCCTCCCCCAATGCATTTTTTTTTGTTTATTATTTTGTTACCTTACGAAATAGAATGAAGGTTGATGAATTTTCCGCAAACCGCAAAAAAAAACTTGCACTCTAGCTGCCGCCAGCATTTTGGCTCACGTGACACAATCGCCGTCATTTATGAACAGAATAGGCTTCGTTATGAACACTTAGCATATATCCCCTCCACCAATGCATTTTTTTTTGTTTAATATTTTGTTACCTTACGAAATAGAATGAAGGTTGATGGATTTTACAGAAACCGCCAAAAAAAACTCGCACTCTTGCTGCCGCCAGCATTTTGGCTCACGTTACACAATCGCCGTCATTTATGAACAGAATAGTCTTCGTTATGAACACTTAGCATATATCCTTTCCTTCCTCCAGTGCATTTTTTTTTGTTTAATTTTCCGCAAACCGCCAAAAAAAACTCGCACTCTCGCTGCCGCCAATATTTTGGCTCACGTGACACAATCGCCGTCATTTATGAACAGAATAGTCTTCGTTATGAACACTTAGCATATATCCCCTCCCCCAATGTATTTTTTTTTTTGTTTATTATTTTGTTACCTTACGAAATAGAATGAAGGTTGAGGGATTTCCGCAAACTGCCGCCAAACCCCCGCACTCTCGCTGCCGCCAGCATTTTGGCTCACGTGACACAATCGCCGTTATTTATATACAGAATAGTCTTCGTTATGAACACTTAGTATACATCCCCCCCCGCATATACATTTTTTTGTTTATTATTTTGTTACCTTACGATATAGAATGGAGGTTGATGGATTTTCCGCAAACCCCCGCACTCTCGCTGACACAATCGCCGTCATTTTAAACAGAATAGTCTTCATTATGAACACTTAGCACATATCCCCCCGCCAATACATTTTTTTGTTCATTATTTTCTTACCTTACGAAATAGAATAAAGGTTGATGGATTTTCCGCAAACCGCTGCCAAACCCACGCACTATCCCCACTGAAAAAATAAATGTTTCAAATTCTTTAAATTCAGTGCTCTGAAAGTTACTGAACCAATTTTCAATTTAAAAAAAATTTAATACTGCATAGGCGTTTCATATTTTTTTACGAATGTAGATAACACACCCCCAAATTAAATTTTCACGAACGCGCTAAATCGGGAAAGAAAATCTCAAAAAAAACCGAAAAGCATATACATGGCACATTTGAAGAAAATTTGGAAATTATTAATTTTAAAATTTCTTCATAAATCTGAAAAAGAAAAAATGCTTGGAATAATTCTGCTTTTGTTTTTTTTCTTTTCGTAGTCATTGTTTTTGTTTGTTCAGTGCGATAAATATATGTTGCAATTTGGGGGATAGTGGTAGGCAGTGAGCCACGAAGACGAGTAAGAAAAGAGAAGAAACAATGAGGTAAAACTTAATACACGTGCGACTTGCACGAACATTTATTGCAAACTGAAGACACAACATTTGAATACAATTTGGCGCCTAATTTCGGCACTATTTACATGTCACGTGTTAGCAGAGCGTAGTTATTTCATCAGGTGATATTGAGTCACTGACCTCATCACTACTCGATCAGGTGGGATTACTTTCAGTTGATTAAATCTAATAATTTTCGCATAGTACATTGCAATTTTAGGATTAATTTGACTTTTTAGAAATGTAACTTAGCGTATTTTTAAATTTTCGTTATTGCAAAATTCAAATGTCTATTGCTTAATGAAAGCAAACTGAAACATTTCGCTAAAATGATGAACAAACACATAAAATATTATTTTTTCAATAAAAACAAACAGTATTGTGTATGTATATGAGTGTATGTGTATATATATTGGGTTTTAATCTGGAGCAAATGTAGCACCCCCCCCCCACCAAACGGCAACTCTGGATTGGAACAAAATCTAAAATCTCTGAGTATTTGACCGAGGAAAGAATAAACTAAGTGCAACATTAGAACAGATACTGCCACACAAATTTAATTTTCATGAACGCAGTATATATATATATATATATATATATATATATATATATATATATATATATATATATATATATATATATATTACTGCGTTCATGAAAATTTAATGACTTTTAAAAAGTCGAAAGCTTGTACAATCTTTAAGGTAAATAAATTTGCTTGTTTATTTGGAGAAAAAAAACACGTCGTTCTATTCTTAACCAAATTGAAAGCGACGATTCCAGGTGCAAAGTCTTATTTCAATATATATATATATATATATATATATATATATATATGGGGTAAGGTACACGATAGTTCATGAAAAATGAAGTGTCGTGATGGACAAAATGTGTGAAAAGATGACAGACGGAAAACAAGTCAAAATGTAGGAGAAAACAAAAACAAGAGATTTTTTTGACCGGTTTCGTTCGTGGGGAACGTCTTGGATGGATGATGCCCCAGCCCAGATGTGGCAACAATACTCCATGCATGGGCAGATGGTGGCTTTATAGGATAATAATGTCAGGTGTGAGAAGTTTACTGGTGTAGTAGAGGAAGCCCACCTTCCTTGCAGCAGCCCTGGCAATGTCTTCAATGTTATCTGTGAAAGTTAGGCCGAAGAGTTTGAATGTTGAACCTTCAGGAAGGGAATTATTTGCCATGAGTCTTGTAGTTATTGAAGGAAAGTAGCTTTGTCTTTGCAGCATTAAAAGTTACCATCCATTTTTTACCCCAACTCACTACAGCCTGGAGGTCATTTTCTAAGGATTCAACCATTGCCTCGGATATGTGCGCGTTGGTTTTGTTCACATGACGAGAGTACAGTGTGGTGTCCTCAGCAAATATTTCTATCTCAGTCTCAATGACATCAGGAAGGTTATTTATGAAAATCAGGCACAGTAGAGGTCCAAGGATGGATCCCTGGGGTACACCAGCATTTATGTCATGTTGGTTAGATGAACGGCCATCGAGGACAACCTGGATTTTTCTTTTGGTTAGGTGTGCAGTTTTAGGAGAAGCCCTTCATGCAAGACCTTGTCAAAAGTCTTGAATATATCAAGGGCTACCGCCCTAGCTTCACTTGCCTTGTCCAGTGCATGATACATGGGTTCAGAGATGACCGTTAGTACTTGTCTAAATCCGTTTTGATGATCGGAAAGAAGTTAAGCTAGTTGCCTGACTATCGCTAGATTTTAGCAAATATCGGGAGTAGACTGATTGGGCGGTAGTTTTCCAACAAGATTCAGCAAAGCATTTGTTGGAGAGGACAGGGGCCTGTTCAGCAGAGCATTTCTTTATTGCTACCGACTTGTATATTTTTTTTTATTATCCGTTTGTCGGATACAGTCAGAATCTAATATGGCCGACCTATCTTTGCTGTAAGTGGTATTTCATTCCTTAAATAATAGTTTTAAAAAATGACTTACTAACGCTAAGTCCGACTGACAAGCCCCACCCTCGGAAGAATTTTTTTACTATCTCTATTTAGCGACCATCTCCAAAAAGATCGAACACCATCTTGACTTGTGTTCGGCTAATCAGTTTCCACACTTTAAAATTATACAGGTCGGTAGAAAATTGAAATTGCTCACAAATAAGTTTGTAAAGCCAAACAAATTGTTTTTGACTAATTTCCCAACGGTATTAAAAGATATACACAATTCAACATTTGACAAAATATGAATTTGAAAGTTAATGAAAATCTTTTAAAATCACCAAATTAAAAAAAAACTATATTCGGAACAAAAGGAAGTTAGTTTGTTATCTGATTTCCTGCTGGCTTGGCATTCAATTGTCTTATATTTCGTCGTTCGCAGTATTTCCTCATTCATCAGATGGTTGATATTTACGTGTCCGCTGTCTTTCGTACCCCTATGACCGGCAAAAAAAGGTTCATTTTGTGTTATCGCCGAGATTCAGACCGAACGAATTTTATGAAAATCGCTCCAGACGAGGCCAGAAGAAAATTCCGACCCAGAAAACAGCAATTATTTCCCCTTTGTCAGAACCATAAGCGAAACCCAAGTTTAGTCACTTCTAAATTTTTCCCTTAATATAAAAATCAGATTGTATTCTTTTTTTTTTCGTGCGAAATTTAAAAAAAATAGAAAAAAAAATAGTTTAGATGGGGAATACCAATTCTTGAAACAGAGTTACCTCCCATTGACCGCCTTTTTTTCTCAAGAAAACGCAAGAATGAACGATTTTTTTTTGCTCAAAAAAAAAAGATTCTTTTTTTTTTTTAAATAGTTTTGATTTTTAAATGGGCTTCACGTTAAGTTAAAATAAGTTAAAATGATCACCAAACCAAACGCAAGAATGAACGATTTTTTAAATGTTTTTAAATTCATAAAAAAGCCACAGTTGGGGATTGTGAGTTCACTATTTTTTTGTTGAACATTGATTAATTTTGAACTTGACTCGAGTTACCGTCTTTTTTCCATCGAAACGCTTCTTTCCAACGTTGCATCTCTTGCTCCGCACACCCCCTCAACGTAAGTACCCCCCACGACAAACTCGACTAGCAGCAAAATCTGATAAACATCTTGTTAGGATGCCTCTTATTACGTCTCAGTGGCATGCTGTGAAAAAAAACTGTTTTGGGCGTGTTAGCAATGCGAAAGTGATCCCCCCATTGTGACCATTTTTTTTTCCACCTAAAAAGAGTAGAATCTATTCACACTTTAACGCTAATGCACCCCCCCCACACACACAGCTGCCACCCAGGGAGTGTGTGAACAGAGCAGCTTTTGCAGAGTATTAACAAATAATCACCGCTTGAACACTAAATTCTCTAGGGTGGTGGTGGTATTGCCAAAAACAAATCTCTCTACTGTTGGATTAAACCAGATTCATTCGATTTACAATGGGGATCACAAATAGCTCCTTCTCCAACGCCCAAAATTTGAGCTCACCGCTCCCCATCTCCTGCTCCAACTCCTATAAAAAAGGAGCGGCTAAAATATATTCTGCTAATGAGTGGTGAGTGTCAAAGGATCTCGTCTTCGTTTCCTGAGGTATAAAATAGAAAATAGAAAAATCAATTTTAATTGTTATTACATTAACAAACCTTTTTTTTTGTCAAGGAAAGAAAATTTGACCCGATATTTTTTCTATTTATTTTGGAAGGGAATTTAAACATTATTAGTGATTTTTTTAAGAAAACATTTCTCTGGGAGAGGAAGCGACACTCCAATACACAAATAAACACAATACAAGGACTTGCTGCTTCAATTCTATTTTAGAATAGCTTACTCACGGAATGGACCACATGAAGGTTTTAAAAATTATTTAAGTCCACAGTTCGCATCGTATAACTTTCAAAACAAGGTTGTCTTACAAATGACAAAATTAATTAATTATACAAAAATAAGGAAATTTGATTTTATTTTCCCTACTGTGATGGCCCCGTGAGAAAAGAAATGGATGAGAAAATTCAACGATTCCTAGGTGGGAACAGCAGTTTATTGGGTTCTTCAATTCAATGCTAGTTTTACAAAAAATGCTTTTACTTCCAGGCAATTCTGTCGTCACATTTTCTATAATTCTTTCTCCCGAACTGAATAACATTCATAATATACGTTGTTTTTTTCTAGTAACCAAAGGGTTAATAAAATAGTTGAATGATGATAAATATTATATGAGAGGAAATATACAGTTTCAAGACGTCGGTCTGTTTATCTTTTCTCTCCAGGCAAGACAAGGGCGATAACTTTACTTACCGAATGATGCAAGGGAGATAAATCGTTTCGTTAGTTATCCTAACATCTCCCCGTTTTAGTCTGTAACTGTATCGAGCGCACCTGGGGTTCTTGACTCTAGTGCGACTGCGCTTTGGCCAAGTCCTGGGAGGTCTTTGATAATTCTCATCTGAATTTGTCTGCATGAGAGGTGGTGGAGATGGCAGTTCGTACACTAAGTTTCCTACAGAGTATCGCAGCCGTGCCCAGAATTGACTTCCGACTTGAAAAACATCATACAGGAGTTGTCCATTTGTATGGAAATAATGATGGAGTAGAGAAAGACTAGCAACGGCTATTCTGTGAGAAACGGCTGTAGAAAGGGTGTTTTGAGTTGCACATCCCCAGATGTGGCAGCAGTAGTTTTTATGGAAATCGCTCCAGACAAGGAGCTAACAAGAACGAAATATGATATTACAAAAACAGGAGATGCCTATTGGCCGTAGTCTTGAAAAGAGCAAGATTATAAGTCAGCAAGAAGAGAGTTCCACAACAAGGCAAACGAAGCTGGATCAAAAGAAGTGGGCGT
Source organism: Sepiola atlantica (assembly GCA_963556195.1). Classification (NCBI taxonomy): domain Eukaryota; kingdom Metazoa; phylum Mollusca; class Cephalopoda; order Sepiida; family Sepiolidae; genus Sepiola; species Sepiola atlantica. The sequence continues at coordinate 86,180 of CAUVYP010000930.1, read as the reverse complement.
ATCTAACTCATATATTATCCCAGCTCAAAGGTTTTTTCACCCAAATCAGACAGCTTTTTTTACAATGTTCCTTCTCTGAAGTTGTATTATGTTTTGAAATGCTTTTTTTTGGTTGTTTGAGATATTATTTGGGCCATTCTTTTGAAGAGGTTGTTCAAATTGTTTGTTTGGTGACTAATTATTAATAATTAATATTTCTATTCAAGTTAATAGGTATTTATTTCTTGTCAGATGTTATTTGTTAGTATCGGATTTTTTATATGGTATAATTATATATATTATTAATTATATATATTATTAATTATATATAACGTATTATTACTGGATATTTTTTCTCCTTCTCTCATATAGGTAGACGATTGCATCAGAAGTCATCAAATATGTCATGAGAAGTTTTACCACCGCCATGGCAAATAACACTCTACCTGAGAGTCCAACGTTCAATCACTCCTCGGCTAACATTCACACAGGTAACATGAATTGGAACAAAAAAAAGACATTGCCAATGCTGCTGCAATGAAGGTGAGCTCTCTCTACCGTGCTAGAAAACTTCTCACACCTGACAGTATCCTGTATATCTACAACGCCACCATCCATGGAGTATTTATTGTTGTCACATCTGGGCTGGTGCACCATCCACTTGTCTGCCTGCCCCTCTTAGGCAATGTCCAAAACAGAGTATCTAATAGGTCCCTCACTTCCAGCCACTGTCCAATCTCCGCAACGTATCATCTTTGTGCTTGTTTTACAAGTACTTTCAATGGAATGTGCTCCCCCCCCCAAAAAAAAATATGCCGTGAGAATTTATTAATAATATAAACAATATTTGTCCAGTTCTTACGTTAGAAGCTCATTGGTCTGCCCCAAATCTATGATACCAGACTGAGGGACTCTGAATCCTAATTTCTCCCATTTTGGGGAGCCAGATTATCCAATATTCAATAAATTAACTATATCTTATGAGGAATACTATTTTGGAAACGATAACTTTTGGAAAAGAGCGCACCGTAGACGGAATTTAAGGGCCAGATTAACACAATAGTTCTTGAATACATTTTAAGTAATCACAAAAACAAACGTGGCATAGTTTGGGTATTAATCGTAAATAACTTATTTTTTCTTAAACTATAAGAATAATTTCATCGAACGTGTGGAATGTCGAAATGAAAACTCGCCAGGAAAAAAACAGTAATCACAAGTTCAGAATCAAATTCATTAGAAAGTTATTAAATTCGAGTTATCGTTCTTCCTTAGCTGCCGCTTTTTCGACTTTTTTATAAAGACGTCGACCATATTTTTCAGACCGGGATTTCATTTTGGCGTTTCACATGTACAATGAAACTTGCTACAAAGTAGTGTTAATAATGTTATACTTTTTTTTTTACTAAAACAGGGTTATGCTGAACTTCATTTGATTCTTGCTTCTCATCGATCCTCGAACCAGTTGGCCTCCTCAGAGGGCATGGCAAACGGCCCGATGGCCGGATGATGTTTTTTTCACTGATACGCCCTCGTCAGTAACGGAATCTTGTACATGTAGCAGCTACATCCGACCATGCATTGAGTATTGTTGCCACATCTGGACTGAGGCATCATCCACTTAGTCTCTCCCTCTTAGACAAGGTCCAAAAAAGAGTCGCCAACTTGATAGGTCCCTCACTATTTACCAAGATCGCCGCAATGTTGCTTCCTTGTGCCTGTTTTACAAGTACTTCAATGGAATGTGCTCCGATGAACTTGCTGATCTGGTGCCCCCTCGACGAACCCGACAATCAACTAAAATCCCATCCATTCACTGTGAAGGTCCCCAGATGCCTGAGAGCCTTTTTACTCCAATAGGTCCTTTCACTCATGCTGCCGGCTTTCGGAACTACCTCCCTGCTCCTTGTTTCCCCGACTGTACCGACATGCTGAATGTGAACAAGTATCTCGCTGCACAGCTCCCAATTTAAACTTTCATCATAATTCTCAGTAGGATTGCAAAGTCTTTTTGATAATTTTTTGTGTTCTAATTAAAATTACTGTGGAGCGATTGTCCCCACCACACAGGACGCGTCACACCGGGGACAATCATGAATTGACTTGTCTAACGAGCCAAGTCAGCATAGTCGTTTTGCAAAAGGACGTGTTATTAATTATCAATTATTTGTCGTTGTGGTAGTTTCTCCTACGGATGTTTTCGTCTTCATTTAAACGTGACTGAAATAGGAATCGATCCATCATATGAACACTGGATGACGTCACAAAAGCATGATGTCACAACGCAGAAAACCCTTCATGACGTCATCCACTAAAATATCTGGAAGATCATTTATGACGTCGTAAATTATGAAGTAACAAAAGGATGACGTCATCTATAAAAACAGAGAACATAGACGACCCGTGAGACGAAGTGGATAGTGACTGCCTAGAAGGGTCTAAATAGTATATTACCAAAACTTTGTGGCTCTTATGACGTCATAAAAGTTATGTCACAAAAATGATGACGTCATCCATTAAACTAGAGGCGCGAGATAACCATAGAGGGAGAGCAGGGTCTATAATTGCTGAAAATACCCCTTTCGGAGTCGGAGGTAGGTAGTTTCCCGTCTTCGACGCCGTCGTCTTATTTGGGTAATGCCGTGCGTTTTTTGTGTCTGTGTGTTCGTCAGCCGTTTACAAAAAGTTGTCGCCCATCGACTCCGACGCCGCCGCACAGGACTTGCTACTTGTCAATTCGCTGAAATACATACATACATACATACATACATACATACATACATACATACATACATACATACATACATACACGGGGCAAAAACCATGATTTTTTAATAACACTGACGTTTATTTTATTAAACACAACTTGTCTTTTTTGCCTTGAAAATTTCAACTCGAATGTCCGTTAAGTTCATCGATTTTCTCACGCGCCCCTATCGTATTAAACAACAACCCTATTTACTTGCCTCCTCATGAGGGCTGACTCAAACATCCAGTATCGTCCTGGCCTTTGGGTCTGGATTTACGTCGGTCTATTGGGGGTTGCTGGTCCTGTGCGTCTAGGATGCACCCTCCCAGGCTTTGCCTCCCCTCTTTAGGGAGGAGTAAGTTTATTGCTTACTGTCTGAGGCGCCCCTACCGGGGAATGCCCACGCGGCTGCCCAGGCAATTTTTAAATGGCCAGAGTGCTCACCTCTCGAGCGCTGGCTTATCTTGTGTCACATCTTACGAAGGATGATAAATAAATCCAGTTCTCTCTTGTCAAACGAACAGATACTACACTTTGATCCTAGCCCCGTAGGCCGAGAAGAATTCGGATATTTGGCATGGGTTCGAAATAGAGGCCTCACCGTTTATTCATTTTTTTTGGGGGGGGGGGTTCATTTTGTTTTTAAAAATACAGATTTTTTTTAAATTTCATTTTAAATGCTGAATATTTCTAATTAAGACTTTAAAAAAGAATAAGTAAAGTATTCGAATACTACAGCGAGATGTAAGGGAGCGGGACACTCGTTTCCTAAGATTACTTCACTTATCTTTGCTCAGGTACCATTTTTTTTTTCATCTTTGGTATGACTCGAGGCTCGAACCCCGGAACTCGGTCGGTCATGATGTTGACACTTGTGCAGTTTAGTAAACAGTGGTAGATAATCCACAGAACCAGATTATAATAATACAACTATATTTTTTATTACAATTTTACTTTATTGAAAAATGTTTTTCTTTCAGAAACTATATGGCGATGTTGTCGTTTCGTAGCCAAAATGGCGGACAATTAACCGTCTCCTAATTTCCGAATTCACAAATGAGTAAGTAAACGCAAATAAATTGTTTTGGACTAATTTCAAATTTACCTTAAATAGGTCGGAAAAACAATCAGAAATTTGCAGACGAAGTGTCAGATTTTTTCCACTGCAAAATCGACACTTGCTGATGCAATTAAAATTCCTCATTTTCATTTTACAATGAAGGTGTAGGAGCGAAGTGCATCGAAATACGTATACGTCATTTTTTAAATTTATTTCTCGATAATTTTGGTCTTAATATGCTAAAACAAAACAGAAATAATTTTCATTGGTGTGTATGAATTATGAACTGGGAGGAATTATTAAATAGGATTCAGTACAAATTAAGTGCATATGTGATTTGGGACAAACAGACATGTCTCATAGTGAGTCATACTGGCTGAGAGGAAACGCTCGGATAAAAAAGTTAGACACAAAAGCGTTATTGAGTTCTGTCTGACGTCACAGATCCCTGAAGCGCGGCATGGACAGACGTTCATAAACTGAGCTCTGCAATGCGTAGTCTGGGTGGCATGTAGAAGAAAATAGCCGATTGCATCCGTCACATTTTCCACACAACAGTATGAAAGAAAAACAGAGTTTGAATGAACGAACCGACGAATGGAAATCTCTCCGATGGAAGTGTGAAATAAAAGAATAGACCTCTCTCTCAAAAAATCTCTTCTTCGAATGTTTTTGTCTCCGTGCATGAAAACAGAATTTGCCAACAAAACAGATACACCACTGCGATCACGGGCCAGCGACAGAGATGAGTGTGCCAGCAAACCCACAACCAGCGGAGGCAGAAATGTAAGGTAACTTTCTTTGTGCATAACATTTTGGGTCCTAATCTGTAAAACAAAAAGAACTAAAAATCGAATATGCCTAACGAACAATGTTTAAAATGCGTAATTTGAAATCTTTAAAAAGCAGTTTAAAGGCTTAAAAGTGCATGTAAAAATGTCGCTTGAAAGTGCTTTAATAATCTTCTCATAAACTTTTGTATCGTTTTCGGTTACGAGAAGATTAATTCCCAAGCGTTATGTAACAAATGCCTTTTTGGGACCGTAACCAATTGTTTAAGTGGTTTAAGAGAACTGCCGCGGTCCAGGCAGGAGCGGTGCTCTGCAACACTAGGATCAAAGTATAGTCTGTTCAGGCTGAGGAGGTTATCCTCCCAGGATTACCTCCTCCTTTCGGGGTGTCGGCGAAGAGTTTATTATCGTTTCGTCTTCTTTCGGTACCCTCGTTCGTGATAGAGTGCCAGCAGATATTTATTTATTGTTTGTCTCATCCAGAGTGTCTCCCTTTTGATAGGGAGCTAGATATATATCGTCATTAAAAAAATGATCTTGTGCCTGACTACGCCCTCGCGGGGAGGCGCGTACATCGAAGGAGTTCTCCTCTTCCAGCTACACAAAGTAAATAAATCATATAATAAGTGAATGTAGCAAACTTGCCGAAAAAGAATACAAGAACAGACATGACTGTGTTGGGAAAGTAATACACTGGGAACTGTGCAAACAATTGAATTTCGAATATGCAGACAAACAGTACTGGAAAACGAAAAACACAAAATCCTCTGGGATATGGATATACAAAGAGATAAACTCATACAAGCAAGGAGACCTGATGTTATTATAATAGACAAAAACGAAAAATCTTGTAAAATCGTAGACTTCGCTGTTCCAGACACGGAAAAACGAAGTAAATATACACAGAACTAGCCAGAGAACTGAAAGGAATATGGAGTATGAAGAAAGTTTAGGAACAATCCCAAAAAACCTGGAGAAAAGACTGCAAGAAACAGCAGTTCATAATCCCCCCCCCCCCCCAAAAAAAAAATATATACCGGCCTCAGCTATCACTACACAAAAATGAACCAAAGAAACAGAAATTACAAGAAACACTATAAGCTCCTCCCTATCCCCCCCCCCAATTTTGTTTTTAAATTAAAAAGAATTAAAAACTTTTTTTTTTAGATAAGGAAAGAGAAAAGGAAAAATTTAAGGAATTGAAAGGAAAAAAAGGAAAAAAATTAAAAATTATTATTTTTTTAATTAATTAAAAAAAAATTATTTTATTTTTATTTTTAATGGTGCCGGCCTAGGCTGACACAAGACAAAATATTTGTAGAGGGTCGAGGAGGATGAGAAGACCGAGGAGGGACAGCACAAACCAGACCTCCACTGGAAAAGGTGCAAAGAATGCTGGGACCTTAGGGAGGCTTATTGCCACCCAAATCCCACAGAAGACGAATTGTCTCCTTACCAGCGAGAAATCAATGGTAAGAGGCTGTTGCGATACCGCATTCTTATCGAAAAGAGGTGAAGAATACTTCAAATCTGGGGAGGCTTGTTGTCACTCAGACTCCAGGAAATACCACTGGTTGTTGTCGGTGAGCATTCACTAACGATGATCTGTGTGAGAACTCCTAGTGAGTACAAATAATAATAATAATAATAATAATAATAATAATAATAATAATGATAATAATAATAATCATAATAATAATAATAATAATAATAATGATGATGATGATGATGATGATGATGATAATAATAATAATAATAATAATAATAATAATAATAATAATAATAATAATAATAATAATAATAATAATAATAATAATAATAAAAGCGTTCGTTCTTAAGGCAAATACGGGAATAATCGTGTGTGTGTGTGCGTTTGATTGCTAATTATGTGTGTGTGTGTGACTATATGTGTATATTTGCTTGTATGTTTGATTATGCGTATATTTGCGTGATTATGTGTGTACGTATATGAGTCTGTGTGCCTATGTCTATATGAGACTGTACGTGTACGATTATGTGTGCTTATGTACCTGTGTGAAACTATTTGTGCTTTTTTTCTTTTTTTTTTGTGTTTATTCATGTGTGTTTGTGTGCTACGTTCGGTGAGTATATATGACTATGTATGCGTGTGTTTTTTTTTTGTTTCATTTTACTTCAGTCGAAGTTCTCAGAAATCAAGGGTCCCCTTCCTGGGACTAACACTTGATCTATAAATGAGATACATAGATATTGGAATATTCTATTAAATGTTTGGTTGTTTTGTTTTACGACATATCAACCCTTTCCGGGTTATTTGATGCCGAATTCGGTCATTTTGATAAAAGTTTTTATGCTTCAAGTTTTTTATATCTTCAAATATTTATTCATGGTGTTTTCTTTGGTTGTTTTGTAGAGGATAAATGTTGTTTTTGTTTTTAGCTTTGCAGAACATGATTGAGTTTTGCAAAGAAAAAAAAACAATAACATCAATGTTTGGTGCATTTTTACTTCAGTAGAATAAAGTTTAAATAAATTAATTTTAGGAATAATTATTATACCCTATAAAATAAGAATTAGAAATATACACTTTGTATGTATGTATATATATATATATGTATATTTATATGTATATATATATATATGTATATATATATATTCATAATCTCTAATTCCCCCCGAACCATCCCTTTTTCATCCAACTGAGTCTTGATCTTCTTTGATACTGTAATGTTTCACAATTGATTTCAGTTTTGAATTTAAATTAATTCTAATCATTTTCTAGTAAAATCGTAACGACTTCACTAACTATATAATTCAAAATTAAAACGGAATTATAAAAAAAAATTTTTTTTTAAATATATAAAGTAAATAAATTATGATAGAAATTAATTAATATTAATATTAAGCTTACCTAAACTAATTTTCTGCGTATCTGCTATCCTTGTGTTCATCTCGTTTTTCGACCATTTGGTCATAATTTTTATTTTTATCTTTTGATGATAATGAGAGGCACTCTCGAAAATTTAAGGTTACCTTTTTCCGGACCTTTTTAAATTGCTTGGCAGTTAACTGTTTTCTATTTACTGTTCTATGCTCAAAGCTTTTTTAGACTATATATTACTATATATTTAGGTTTCCTTCCTCTTATCTAATTGCCTTTCTGGTACCTAAGGTACTAAAGTTTTTTTTTTTAATGCAACTTTAATTCCTATATAATTTTATTTCTAGCTACTATATCGCAGAATGGTTCTTCTTCTTCTTCTTCTTCTTCTTCTTCTTCTTATTATTATTATTATTATTATTATTATTATTATTATTATTATTATTATTATTATTATTATTATTATTATTATTAACTAGTATTACTATTGTTATAAAGAATTTTATTTGATATGCAAATTACCATATCACACGGTACTCTTAAGGGTAGTATATTATTATTCTTATTTGATTATTATTATTATTTATTTATGTATATAATAAGTAAATTTTAAGCTGAATTATTTCGACACTTGATTATTGGGGAAATGGTAGTTTTATCTGTACCATTGGAGAGCCATGCATATAACTGTCCTGTTTTTAAATCTCCGAAACAGTTACATGGTAAACAGCTGATGATCCCCGTGTTAATATTAGATGCTTACGTTAAGGTCTCCTGTTTTTGTTTCACTGTTAGATACTTAATCCACCTTTTTATTTTATTTACTATTATATTTTATTTACTATTATATATTTTATTTATTTATGAATTTTCCAACGAATGTTAAGTCTACACTATTTTGGATTTAGTTTGTTTCTCTGGGAACTGCATTTTCCTTTTTTTATCTTTTTTTACGCACTCCACTACTTTTGGAGCTGCTCCCGCTCCTGCTCCAACGCTCAAAATTGGTGCTGACTCCTCTCACGCTTCCCTATTTAAAAAAGGAGCCGCTCCTGCTCCAACTATAAAAAAGGAGCTGCTCTTTTTCAGCGCTCCATAATGAAAATATACCTTCTTTCATAAACGTTCCATTCTGCCAATGAGTGGTCGAAAGATAGGGTTGGGCGTCAAAGGATCTGGTCGGAAGTATAGATTATACGTAAATTTTCGTTTTCAGAGGTATCAAAATAGAAATAGAAAATCCCTGAAGTATTTTAAAACAATTTTCATTTTCATTACATTAACAACCTATTTTTTTCAGGGAAAAAAATTTTTACCAGATATTTTTTCTATTTATTTGGATAGGGAATTTAGATTTGTTTTAAGTAAATAAAGTTAATGATTTTTTTAAAGAAAAAAACATTTCTCTGGGAGAGGAGAGACAGCCAGGGCAACACTAATCGTCGTACTGTTGTTTTAATATTTGTTTGTTTTACGAACGTAACTATATTGTACCACAGAGAAACGAGCAAGTACTTTCAAACAAATCAAACAAATCAAACAAATCAAACAAAACAAAAAATGTCGCCGAAAAGACGACGGGTAAAAAAACGTGGCATAAAAGTTCAATTTGATATATGCTAAAAAAAATCACCCTAAAAATTGATAAGAAAATCCAACGGCCCCTATAACTTCAAAGACATCTATATAGACTCACTTGCGCATTTAAAGACATTTGGTGCCAAATTGTCTCCTGCCTTAAGAAAACTGTCACATCAAAAATTTATTAACATGCCGATGTAAATAAAAATGTTCTGTTTTCAAGCGTAACTCTCTCGTTCTTTCTCCCTCTGAATAAAAAAACCTAATGTTCAAACAAGAAAAAATCAAATAATTTTGGAGCGAGGAAGCGTGGAGCGATAAAACCACCGCTCTTTCGTCCCAAATGGAGTTGCTCCCGCTCCACTCCCGTTGAATATAAAATGAGCCCTCCTCCCCTTTGCTCCAGCAAACAGGAGCGTGCTCCTGGAGCGCGCTTCTTTGTGAAGGGCTCCGTAAAGCCCTGTACATACACACAAACACTCTCACACAAATAAACACACACATTAAAGTACAAGGACAAGAAAGTCATCCATACAAAAATTACAAAAACTCTTGCATGAATGAATCTCATTCACGTGTCGGCATTTGCTGCTTCAATTCTATTTTAGAATAGTTTACTCACAGAATGGACCACATAAAAAATTATTTAAGTCCACAGTTCGCATCACTTTATACAAGGTTGTTATGTCATTTTCGATATATAAAACTAATTATACCGAAATAAGGAAATTCGATTTTATTTTCCCTACTGATGGCCCCGTGAGAATGGGTTTCATTAAACATTTTCTCGAATAAAAAAAAAGAAATGATGAGAAACTAGAACGATCCCTATAAAGTTACTGAATATATCTTATTAAAAATTCGATTAAACCTACTTATTTGGGATTCCTAGGTGGGGAACAGTAGTTTATTGGGTTCTTCAATTCTAATAATTCTTTAAAAAAATATATAAACCTTTCTCCCGAAAAGCCTGTAAACTGAATAACATTCATAAATACGTTGCTTTTTTCTAGTGAACCACCCCTTATCAAGGCTAAAAGCCACTCGAGGATGAGGGCTAATAATATAGTTGAATGATGATAAATATTATGAGAGGATTTAAAATAATGAATTGAATTAATAAATGGTTTATTGACGTTAGATTTGAAGATTATCATGTTGTAACCCTCATGGAATCAATCTTGTGGCAACGTGCTCACAGATGGGACGGTCTTGGAAAGAAACTCTGTTCATGCAAATTCTGTTTAATGCGGAAGAAAATAAAGTTCTTTGCAGTGGTGGTAGGAAGATGAGTTCTTGCTGTTTTACAAGATGGAGCGAGAGATTGAAGCTGAGTTAAGAACTTTGTATGGAAATAATGATGAAGTAGAGAAAGACTAGCAACGTCTCTTCTGTTTTGAGTTGCACATCCCCAGATGTGGCAACAGTATTCTTTTATGGAAATCTCTCCAGACAAGGCATGAAGCCACTTGAGGTAAGGAGCTAACAAGAACGAAATTGAAAAGACCAAGTACGAGGAAAACAGTCAGCAAGAAGAGAGTTCCACAACAGCGAATTGATGGAGACCAACGAGGCAACTCATATATAGGTGTGTTTGTTAGTGTAGGTCAAAGGTTTTTTTTCACCCAAATCAGACAGCTTTCTTCTCTGAAGTTGTTTCAGAGTGTGGAATTTGACTATTCATAATGTGTTTGAATTTTATGTTTTGGTTGTTTGAGATATTATTTGGGCCATTCTTTTGAAGAGATTGTACAAATTGTTTGGTGAATAATTATTAATAATTAACATTTCTATTCAAGTTGTCAGATGTTATTATTTTTTGTTAATATGAGATTTTTATATAGTATATTAATTATATATATTATTAATTATATATATATTATTAATTATATATATTATTAATTATATTATTGTACCTGAGAGTCCAATGTTCGAACTCTTCGGCCTAACATGAATTGGAACAAATACATAAAACATTGCCAATGCTGCTGCAATGAAGGTGAGCTACCTGACAGTATCCTGTATCTCTACAACGCCACCATCCGTCCATACATGAAGTATTGTTGCCACATCTGGGCTGGTGCAACATCCACTAGTCTGCCCCTCTTAGCCAATGTCCAAAACAGAGTATCTAATCTAATAGGTCACTCACTATCCATCAAGCTCTGTCCAATCTCCGCAATGTATCATCTTTGTGCTTGTTTTACAAGTACTTCAATGGAATGTGCTCTGATGAACTTGTTGCCCTGGTGCCTCCTCGACGTAAATACACTAGACCAACCCGACAATCAGCGTGGACGTCCCCAGATGCCGGAGAGCCTTTTACTCCAATAGCTTCTTTCCTCATACTGCCAGCCTCTGGAACTCCCTCCCTGTTTCCCCGACTGTACCAACACGCAGAAATTTAAAACTAATTAAACAGCTGCACGGCTGCAAGAGATTAAAATACGTAAGTCTTTTTGATAGCGATTGGCCCAACCACACAGGACTTCCTCAACAGCCTTGGTGTGTAAATGACGCGTCACACCGGGGACAATCTGAATTGACTTGGCTTTACGAGCGCTTCTCCATCGCCAATATTCATGGAAACGCCTTGAGCCTGCTCTCGTCCTGACAAGTCAGCAGGATATCCGATGAAACTTCTTGATATTTGCATAGTCTTCCTACGGAGTTAATTGTTTTCGTCTTCATTTAAACGTGACTGGAATAGGAATCGATCCATCATACTACTAAAACTTTGTCTCCATGAACACTGGATGAGTTCACAAAAGCAGTGACGTCATCCACTAAAACAGGTAGAAAACCCTAAAATCTATTAAAACAGAGAACATAGACGACCCGTGAGACGAAGGGTCTAGTATGTTACCAAAACTTGGTGGCTCTTGTTTGCTTGTCCCACTGCACATGGGATGACGTCATAAAAGTTATGTCACAAAAATGATGACGTCATCCATTAAACTAGAGGCGCGGGATAACCATGCACGGTTGATGACGTCATAAAAATGATGATGTAATTGAGGAAGACGGCGTCTACCAAAATCAAATAGAGGGAGAGAGTACGTCTTGAACCATTGGGCAGGGTCTATAAAAAAAAAACAATAAAACTAAGGATAAAGAAGCCCTTTCGGAGTCTCCTCGATCGGGACGGCTCGGAGGTCTCTTCGACGCCGTCGTCTTATTTGGGTAATGTCGTGCGTTTTTGTCCGTGTGTTCGTCAGCCGTTTACAAAAAGTTGTCGCCCATCGACTCCGACGCCGCCGCACAGGACTTGCTACTTGTCAATTCGCTGACATACATACATACATACATACATACATACATACATACACACATAAACACGGGACAAAAACACATCAAAATTCAACGTATTTAGTTTATCAGCACAGATAAACCATAATACTTGTCTTTTGCCTTTTTAATTCAAGCCGCATCAGAAGCTTGAAAATTTCAACTCGTTAATGAAGTTGCAGACATCGGTGATTTTTTAAATTATATTCGGGAATCTTTTACAATGATCAGCACAGTCGCGAACGGGGCCCAAAAAAAGAACGAGAAAGAGTTTAAAAACATAAATTTGCAACAAGTAAAGTTGACTTATGTCTAGAATAGACATTTTTCTACTTACCTATGTAATTTGTTTGTATTTTTACGTAGTATGTTAAAAAAAAATTCTTGTTTTTTTTAACATCAAATTTGACAAAGAAAAATGGCCGTCAGTCCCTCTATATTATTACGTAAATCGGCCATTTTGATTTCTTCGCTGATCGTGTGTCGAACTTAAATTTCTAATAAATAGCAAATGAAACGGGTTAAAAATCTTTTTAATAGTTGGAAAAGACACAGGTAAGTTTGAAAATAACTTTCATCGCCTACAGTTACTTTTATTTGTTTTTTGAGCGTTTTTACTCTGCTGATCATTGTAAAAGATTCCCTTATATTTTTTGTGTTGCTTTTTTGTTTTCTTTTGAAATGTCCGACGATTTGGTATTAGTGAACATCCGACATCAGGAAAAAGTCAAGTATTCTAGTTCATTTGTGCTCATATCGATTTTCTCACGCGCCCCTATCGTATTAAACAACAAGCCCCCTATTTACTTGCCTCCTGATGAGGGCTGACTCAAACACAGGGTCGGTTTTTTAATGTGGGGAATATCCAGCTCTCTCTCGTCAAACGAACACATACTACACTTTGATCGTAGCCCCGAAGGCCGAGAAGAATTCGGATATTTGGAAGAGGTTCGAAATAGAGACCTCACCGTTTATTCATTTTTTTTTGGGGGGGGGGGGTATTTTTCATTTTGCTTTTAAAAATACAGATTTTTTTTAAATTTCATTTTTCTAATTAGGACTTTTAAAAAGAATAAGTAAAGTATTCGACCATAGTTTTTTTTTCAGTAAATACTACAGCGAGATGTAAGGGAGCGGGACACTCGTTTCCTAAGATTACTTCACTTATCTTTGCTGAGGGCATCAGGTACCATTTTTTTTTCATCTTTGGTATGACTTGAGGCTCGAACCCCGGTCTCCCGGCGTATTAGCGAACACCACTTCGGTCGGTCATGGTATGATTATTAACGAGATTTTGGAACTTGTGCAGTATTCACAAATGAGTAAGTAAACCCAAATAAATTGTTTTGGACTAATTTCAAATTTACCTTAAATTATTTTAAAAGAAATACAGTCCAAAACAATTTATTTGGGTTTACTTACACATTTGTGAGGTCTGAAAAACAATCAGAAATTAAGCAGACGGTTCATTGTTCGCCATTTTGACTGCGAAACGACTAAATCGCCAACTATATTAAATAAATAAATTTATTAAAATGTTTTAATCTATTGGTCGTTACTTCTTGTGGATTATCTTCCGCTGTTTACTAAACTGCACAAGGCGGGGGGGGCGTACATCGGCACACAAACAAGGAGTTCATCTCTTCCAGCTACACAAAGAGCGGCATGTTCACGCACATGGAGTGTGTGAAAAAAGCGCACGAAAAAGAGTCGGAAGCCACGCCCTCTCCGCGAAATGCTTTTTGAGGAAAAGAAAGAACGGGAAGATTTTACCTCTGTTTTTTTTTTTTTCCTTTCTTTGATTTGAAACAAGTTTTTTTTCTTCCCTCTAACAAAACAAATGGCGACCGTTCGGAATCGGAATAGAGACCGCATCGTTTTGAGGGTTATTTTTTTACGGCAGCACTTTTACTCCCCCCCCCCCCGCGACCCGGCGGGCGTAGCATTTTGTCTCACGTGACACAATCACCGAATAGTCTCTGTTATGAACACTTAGCATACATCCCCCCCCCCCCGCCAATAGATTTTTTTATTATTATTATTTTGTTATCTTACAAAATAGAATGATGGTTGATGGATTTTCCCGCAAACCGCCGCCAAACCCCTGCACTCTCGCTGCCGCCAGCATTTTGGCTCACGTGACACAATCGCCGTCATTTATAAACAAAATAGTCTTCGTTATGAACACTTAGCATACATCCACCTTGCCAATACATTTTTTTTTGTTTATTATTTTGTTACCTTACGAAATAGAATGAAGGTTGATGGATTTATGGCCGGGGTGGAAGCGTGTTTATGGCGGGAGATTCAAAAGAAGAACAAAGAGTTTTTGGATTTTAACCACAGTCGCGAAGGATTTCGGACAAATGGTTTTGCGATAATGAATCCCCCAACCATAGGTAGTGTGATAGATGCCTTTATAACTGCATGTTATCACACCGTTAGGCTTCCACCATCGGACCACGTGGGGATTAAATAAAACAGTTTAAGACAACCAAGATGAAGGAAGAAAACATTATTTAAACTTACCTTAAAGAAAGCGAAGGAATTAGGAAGCTATACACATATACGACTAGGCCTTTTATAATGGTTAATAACAAAAGGAAAGGAATAACATTTTAGTAACAAAACAATTTATTTACTATTTGAAACATTTTAAAGAGTTCTTAGATTCGTACTTGTGAGTGTATATATGCGAGCATGTGAATGTCTTTTGTGTGGCTAATTTGTAATGGATCATGTGTGAAGAAATGTTCGTCAAATTGAAGGATCGTGAAGAAATGTTCATCGAATTGAAAGATGTGAATAAGATTACCTTTTTCTCCCCCACCCTCCACAGCTCGTTCGAGCTGGTGGGGGGGAAATCGCCGAGAGTTCTTGGTGCGTTCTTCCCAAAACGCTGAGGGGAAAAGAGGAAGAGGAAAGGAAAACGTGTTCTTTTATCGACTTCAAATCTCGCGTGGTCAAGCTGGCCGAAATCCTTCGGCCAACGTGATTCTGCGAGATTTCACGAGTTTCTCCCTTCAGAGGCAAAGAAGGGTCAAACAAAGAAAGAAAGGGAGAGAGTAAGAGAGAGTAAGCCGAACGAACCTAGAAAGAAAAGGGGTAGCTAAACAGGCTAGCCTTTTCCTCAATGCTCGCTCGTCTCATCGATCTGCCACAGATTTTCCGCAAACCGCCGCCCCTTCTGCGTATATATCCACTGAAAAAAAATAAATGTTTCAAATTCTTTAAACTCAGTGCTCTGAATGTAAATAAACCAATTTTCAATTTAAAAAAATTTAATACTGCACTTTGTTCCATTTTACGAAAATTCAATTTTCACGAACGCGTTAAACCTTGTCACTGGCCGGCCAATGACCCCACTTTTCAAAACCCGCTAAATCGGGAAAGAAAATCTCCAGAAAACCGAAAAGGATGTATTTTTTACATTTCAGTTTATTCATGGAACCGTTAATGAAGAAAATTTGGAAATTCTTCATAAGAAGAAAAAAATGCTTGGAATAATTCTGCTTTTTTTTTTTTCGTAGTCATTGTTTTTGTTGTTTTTTTGTTGTTGTTCAGTGCGATAAATATGTTTGGGGGATAGTGGTAGGCAGTGAGCCACGAGACGAGTAAGAAAAGAGAAGAAAACTGAAGACACAA
This sequence comes from Sepiola atlantica, assembly GCA_963556195.1. Taxonomy (NCBI): domain Eukaryota; kingdom Metazoa; phylum Mollusca; class Cephalopoda; order Sepiida; family Sepiolidae; genus Sepiola; species Sepiola atlantica. The sequence continues at coordinate 70,227 of CAUVYP010000930.1, read as the reverse complement.
CATTTGATTACAATTTGGGGCCTAATTTCGGCACTATTTACTAACCTTTACTTTCAGTTGATTAAATTCAACATACCATTACTTTAAATCTAATAAATTTAGCATAATACATTGCAATTTTAGGATTAATTTGACTTTTCAGAAATGTAACTTTAACTTCTTAGCGTATTTTTAAATTTTCGTTATGAAAACAAACTGAAACACTTCGCTAAAATGATGAACAAACACAGAAAAGATCATTTTTTTCAATAAAAACAAACAGTATTGTGTATGTATATGAGTGTATGTGAGTATATATATATATATATATATATATATATATATATATATATATATATATATATGTGTGTGTGTGTGTGTGGGGGGGGGCATTTGTTGTTTAATTTTAGTTTAGGATTTCTCGACTGGTAACTATTCTGAACTTTTACCATTTACTCTGTCGTTCCTATTTAGTTACCTTCCCACTTGGGGTTTAATCCGAGAAAACGGGAACTCTGGATTGTGGAACAAAAACTAAAATCTCTGAGTCTAGAATGACTTCTCCTTTATTGACCGAGGAAAGAATAAACTAAGTGCAACAGATACTGTCACACAAATTTAATTTTCATGAACGCAGTATATATATATATATATATATATATATATATATATATATATATATATTATATATATATATATATAGAGAGAGAGAGAGAGATAATATTTATATTAAATTAGTTATATATATATATATATATATATATATATATATATATATATATATAGAGAGAGAGAGAGAGAGAGAGAGATAATATTTATATTAAATTAGCAATATATATATATATATATTGTTGGTAATTTTATTCCATTAATTGCGACAATATATATGTTGTTTCTCGTTAGCCTTCATAATGAGAGCCAACTCTTCAAGCTTTAAATGGAATCACTGCCTAGAATCTTAAATTCAACCTCAACCGGAAATTGAAGATGCATAAAAGGGAGGGGGACGAAGATGGCGCTTAGCCTATAGCGAGGACAGGAAAGGGGGGGGGGGAACTCCAACAGGTGATATTTTAGAAAGTTGGGTGGGGTGATATCTATCTAGTGTCTGGGTCATCGTGACCTCAATTTACACCGGGGCAGACGGCCGGGTGGGTTTAATTCAATAATGAGAATAAAATTATAAAATTAAAACTGTCATTTCTGTTGTTATAGGTGATTATCGTGTAGATAAAAATATTTTTGATAATTTTGATTTAGGGTATTAATTGCTACTTTTGTATTCTATTTCAATTAATTATTTATGGATTTTACAATGAGCTCAGTACCGGTAGTTAATTTTGTTGTGATAATATTTGTTAATTGTAATTATATTATACTAAAATTAATACTAGTGGAATTACTATATAAAAGAAGTTTGATGGTGTTACTATCTTTAGTATTAATAAAAACAATTATAATAACAATAATAATAATAAAGCCAATAGTACCTACGATAGTCGCAGTGACAATATAGTATCAATAATAATAATAATAATAATAATAATAATAATAATAATAATAATAATAGTAGTAGTAATAATAATGGTAATTATTATAATCTTGTTATTTGTGAAGTCATTAGGCGACATAAGTCTGCAAGTGTACTACCAATAATCAAGACTAGGCACCAGTCAATAATTAAGTGCCTAAGATAGTAATCGAAAGATAATTGAGATTAGATCAATCTAAGTGGTATCATAGTTATGGGTTTAGGTGGGAGGTGATTTGGGTATAATTGGTAGTATGACTGAGAGGCTTTTGAGGCTGAGAATTTTAGGTAATACTTAGAGATTTGATGGTTTAGTGGGGTGGTTATATTTATAGATTCATCGAGCCTTGTTGGGGGTGGGGTTGGGTGGTAAATTCGGGTGGGTGGGTAGGGGGTTGTAATGTGATTTGAAGTAGTGTATAATGGGGGGGTTAATGTAATTATTCATTTCTAAATTTTTTCGTTTTTAAATATGTGTGGGGTTGGTGTAGGGTTAAGGTGGGGTATGTGGGTTTCTAAGGAGGTAGAGTCTACTATGTTTACAGTTGATAGACGTCTCTTGTTTTCTATTTAGGAGTTTATTTCTGTCTTTAAAACGGATAATTTCTAGTTTTTCATTCAAACAAACGATGGTCCAGACACTAGATATCACCCCACCCAACTTTCTAAAATATCACCTGTTGGAGTCTCCCCCTCCCCTTTCCTGTCCTCGCTATAGGGTAAGCGCCATCTTCGCCCCCTCCCTTTTATGCATCTGCAATTTCCGGTTGAGGTTGAATTTAAGATTCTAGGCAGTGATTCCATTTAAAGCTTGAAGAGTTGACTCTCATTATGAAGGCAAACGAAACAACATATATATTATTGCAATTAATGGAATAGAATCACCAACAAAAAATATGTTTTGCTCTGAATTTTCATTAGGCACTCTCATAAACCCGGTTTCAACTTCCTTCGGATTTATACCCCCTGGATAATTGTAACAAGTTAATTATATATATATATATATATATATATATATATATATATATATATATATATATATATCACTTCGTTCATGAAATTTTTTTTAAAAATGTCTCAACTTGTAACTTTTTGAAAGTCGAAAGCTTGTACAATCTTTAAGGTAAATAAATTTGAAAGCGACGATTCCAGGTGCAAAGTCTTATTTTAATATATATATATATATATATATATATATATATATATATATATATATATATATATATATATATATATATATATATATATGGTATAAAACTCTACAATACCGGGTAACCCGGCTGGGCAGTAACAAGGTGTGCCAGCAATAAATAAAATAAAAATTGTTCTGGGCCGATTTAATACAACCAAAGAGATGCTAACCACTTAGCAAATAAGTGTCAACACAAATTTGAACATTGCAAAAGGTTTGATAAACATAAGTGAACTCCAGAATGTCAGGTTACCCGGTCATAAAGTCTTTGAAATTAATGAAATCATTTACACACACACACACACATATATATGGTGGCTGTCTGATATTTACAGACCATACCACACACACACACACACACGCACATATATATATATATATATATATATATATATATATATATACGCACATACACGTGTACATATACATACACGTGTGTATATATATAAATACATACACATGTGTATATATATACATACACGTGTGTATATATATAAATACATACACATGCGTATAAACATACACATATGTATATATATATATATGTATATATATAAATACATACACATGTCTATATACATACATACACATATGTATATATACATACACATGTGTAAAGATATACATACACACACATGTGTATATATATACATATATATTTTAAAGAAAGGAAGATTAAGATAAAATATTGCATAAAATTACATAAAGTTACATAAAATTAATACAAATTTAATTACATCAGATGCAAGGAGTTACATTAATCAAAGATAAAACTCTTCTCGTCAGAGGATAAAATTTGGTAATGTGGTATTTATAATAAACTTTGAAAAATTGAAGAATAAAACTAGAAATAAATGGCCGGGAAGGAAAAATTAGCAGTATTGAGTAGCCATTTTTGAAGATATAAGGGGGCGCTATGGTGTAAGAATGCAAAATAGCAAAAGTTTGTAGAATTGGAGAAAGTTTTTTAACAATTTTTACAGTTAGAGCGTTCAAAAATATCTCACTTGGTCCGTATGGATTCGTACTCCGTTATGTGTATAATTCCGTAGAGTTACAAGTGAAAATCCTGGATTGGTATACCAGTCCAGGATTTCACCCCAAACAAGGCCGGTCGCCACTGTAGACGTAAGGTGCTAGCTACTGAGAATTAGGGTGGAGTCATCCTAAGTTACGAGCTGTGCAGCGAGATGTCATTAGTTTTAAATATCTGCATGTCGGTACAGTATGGGAAAGAGGGAGCAGGGAGTGAGTTCCAGAGGCCGGCAACTTCCACAGTGAATGGATGGGATTTGCCAGATTGTCGGGTTGGTCTAGTGAATTTAGGTCGAGGGGACACCAGAGCAGAAAGTTCATCGGAGCACATTCCATTGAAGTACTTGTAAAACAAGCACAAGGATGCAACATTGCGGCGATGGGACAGGGTCTGGAGCTTGGTGAATATTGAGAGGCCTATTAAGTTAGCGACTCTTTTTTTTAACCTTGTCTAAGAGGGAAAGACCAGTGAATGATGCACCATCCCAGATGTGGCAACAATATTCCATGCATGGGTGGATGGTGGCTTTGTAGAGATATAGAATAATGTCAGGTGTGAAAAGTTTAATGGTATGGTAGAGGGGGCCCACCTTCTTTGCAGCAGTGTCTTCAATGTATTTGTTCCAATTCATGTTACTTGTTAGGCCGAGGAGTTTGGACGTTGGACATTCATGTAGGGTGTCATTTTCCATGTCAATCGGTGGTTGAATAGGTTTCCTGTAGTTGTTGAAGGAAAGGAGCTTTGTCTGTGCAGCATTAAATGTTACCATACATTTATGATCCAATTTCCACTACAGACTGTAGGTCACTTTCTAAGGATTCAGCCATTATGAAGAGGAGTGGAGCGTAGTGTCGTCAGCAAATATCGCCATCTCAGACTCAATATCATCAAGGAAGTCGTTTATGAAAATCGGTAACAGTAGAGGTACACCAGCATTTATGTCATGTTGCCTGGATTAACGTCCATCGGGGACAACCTAGATGTTTGTTTTTTTTACTTAGGCAGGATCTATTATATTAAGTATTCGTCCAGTAATACCATATGAGTGAATAAGAAGCTATTTATGCCAGGTATTGGATTTGGACTTATTCTGCACACGTATCAATCACATCAGCCGTTTCCCTGACAACAGATTTGTTATTCCCATTGAATAGAAGGAAACTATTGTAAAAGACCAATTTCTTTAAATGTAGCTCTAGTTTGATGCAATTGCGTGAGTCTTTTGACTATCACAAGGTCTGTCTTCGCGTCTGGTTGTCGATTCCCACGACCATTAAGATCATGATGCCTACTTTGTGCACGGTAGGTTACAAGTTGTCAGACGGTGCTCAAGTAAGTCGTATGTCACGAACAATATGTCGAAAAAGAAAGACAGATTTTCAACACGCTGTAACGCAAAAATCGTTAAGTTTATATCGGATAATTGGATTTTCCCTAGTTGTCACACCAGTCGAGGAGGTTCGACTTGACTAGAACCATCAACCCCTTCTTTGTCGGAGTGAGCTGTGGGTTGTGGTTCGGTTGTAGGAGGTGCTTCATCCCAAGCATTAACTCCTCCTTCGAAGAAAGGGAGTGGAATATTGCTACGGCGAGGGCAATATGTTATTTTTGTACTCGATTAGTGGGAAGAAAGTCAATCCCGACTGGTGACATTTTATGACCAGATTTTACAGACATAGAGCCGATGTAACTAGCAGGGCTACTCGGCGTTGTCCGTGATTACATATGCACATGCTATATACGGGAAAGCTTTCACAGACACAGTGTAATTTTGCCACTGAAAAGTCCATTGAGTTCTCTCGTGTCAGTTTGATATGGCAAGTTTGGCACAAGAACACAACGACGATCGATTTTAGCGACGTTGTCTTTAAATTAAAATGCTGAGATTCAAAGATCCCCAACATATGAAATAATCCGTAAACTGACGTGTCGCCAGACAACATTGAGTCTTGTTAATCTTTAGTATTTTTTACCAGTTCTTCCACCGAATTCTCATAAGTTTCAACGATGAACCTGGGGCAAAACGAGATACTTAACAGAAAACCAGCTGTAGAGTCAAAAGTAGCATTTCCATATAAACAATATTAAATGTTCTGGACAGTCAAAGTATTGGAAAACAATACCACAAGAAAAAAATGAGTATTGTTTTTCAAAAGAAATACAGATCATTTATTCAGCTGTGCTTATTTTCCTAATGTTTTACCACGACTTACCTGACTAAATTCTATGTAAGCAAATATTTCATGAGTCATACAAAGAAATTAGTTTGTGTTGAGTTTATGTGGTAGATTAGTTTTGATCCAAACATTTTAATCAAACAGACCAAACCAGAAACATGAAATGATATCAGTTCGAAGATGAATGAATATATCTACACTTGTATAATTTTACATTTAAATATGTTCAGAGTTCGATACTTAAAGTAGAAAGTTCTGTGAACCTTTAAAACTTATATTACGCCCTGCCAGTGTTCACCTGGTGCTCGTGTTGTTTGCATATCCGGGGAGCCAAGTGTCACTTTAATTTCTACCGGCTTCTAAAAAAGAGTTTTTGCATTGCAGCAAATCTGACATCACTAAAACTTGCTACGCCTTTCCTAACATGACTGTCCAATTCAGAAAACTCTGTTCAAGTACTGCGTGAAGATATGTTTGTTTGTTGGTTTTAGCGACCTTTCAACCCTTATAAGGTCATCTCAGGTCAAACGTGAAGATATACGCTGTGCAAGAAGCGCATCTTCTAAGGAAATAAACTGTTGCTTTCTTCTTTCTATGGCAACGATCTATTTAACAAATTGATGCAAGATCAACTCCAACGCTACTCAACACATTATTTCTTATAATATACAAGCTTTTCTTACCAGACGTTGCCCAGTGTACATTACGTACAAATATCGGTTCTCTGCATTCGGAAATAGATCCTTCTCATGACTCACTACAGATAAATAAATCACATTTAGTATAATAATAAATTACATCCTACTTAGTTTTTTGAGTAATCATATTTCCATCGTGCCCCCGCACTTGAAAAGGAATACCAATGTTTTATATCTACTTTAACATATGATTTATTTTAGTTTTAAATTGCGTTATTAACTTTTAATTGGATTTGATCTCCCATAACAGATCTTACCTAAAATTACTAAAATCAAAAATCAAAATGTGAAGTTTTCATAACAAAACATCAGTCTTCATCTCATTTTCAAGTTCCAGTACGCTTCTCTATAGCCAGTCTGCCTTTTTTACTTGTCTGTCCACAAGGGCAGGTATAACCACAAGATCAGCTTTTTATGTGGGAGAAATCCAGCTCCCCAAAACTGGCATACTGGTTTGGGACAAAAATTAAAATTGTCTCTTTCTAGAAGGAAATCTGTTTTATCGAATAAGGACACAACAGATACACACCTTTAATCTTAACTCGAAGACATAAAAAGTGTTTTGAACACGAACACAACGCAGATATATTCTTGATTCCTCTTGAAGAGGGCGGGGATAGAGATTACATTGTTCTATAATCAATCTGTTATATCTGTCGGCTGCTGATTTGTTTTATAGAGAGTGGCACATCAGCGTAACTTGAGATATTTGCTCCTGATGTATTACTCTAAATCGAAAAAATCAGCTGCTGGTTCCTCAATTCATAGGTCACATTTTTTAATCCTCCTAACGTATGAAAACTTTTATATTTTAGCTTCTCATTCAACTCCATACTTACAAATATGATGATTTTGATGTTAACACGATTTGAGTTTTAACTTAGGTAAAATTGAACGTACAAAAGTGGGTCATTTACGACAGACAATGCTAACGGTACCATCCGAATCCTGACGCATGTTAATTAACTGTTGGCAGTCCCAAGCTATTAGCTGGAGTGTAAGATCTGGCTTATTTTCCAGTTTGCTAAAGGCCCTCCTTTTAATTTAAAATTCTATGTTCGACACTAATCCTTGTGCAAAAATGAGCCATTTAAAGTGATTAGCACTTAATTCCGATAACCTGAAGTCATCACAGTGGTTATGCTTTCAAAAGTTGTATAGTCCTCATTATCATTTGTGAAAGATAAATGTTTTGGACTAAATAATTTTGTCAACAACAAATTTTTGAAGTAAAATGTAAGTTACAAATTTCAGTCCAATTTTTTACAGTATGTATGATATGTCTCCATAACGTCTGATATACGAGGCAAAAAAGCAATCTCATTATCCGAGTTGTAGTTGAAAATTGCAAGACGAAAAATCGAACAAGAAAGAGTTTTTTATCAGAATCGCCAAGTGAGAGAACGCACTTTCGTCTGTACTCATTTGCTACTCATTTGCCAATTTGAATGAACATCTTTTCGAATCTTGTTCTTGTGCGTTCTCTGATTTTTATCTTTCCGGTCATCTTCGTGGACGGTGGTTGAGTACATTTTTTTGTTCAGAATGCTTAGAGTTGTTCTTCGAATTTTATGACTACGGGGCAAAAGTAACCTCATTGTCTGGGCTCAATTGTATTCCAAATTTTGCTAAAATAAATAAAACGAATGCCACATTTTACACATTTTAACCCTAACCCGGCAATTCAGTACGTTTTATTCGATTTTGAATGGCTGAAATTTGTGTTTGAAATTCTACGATGCCTTCTACGTCAATAGTATCGATATTTGCTCTTTGGCCGAATAAAACCGACGAACCTGAAACGAGCAAATAAAAGGATAATAATAAAAGGAATTAATTACTAGAATTGTTTCATTCTAGAGAAAAAGAATAAGAGAGTTTATTTACATAAATCCTCAAAGGGGAGAACATTAAAGTTGTATATCATTCTGTAGCAGTTACCTCCTCCTTTCAAAACATAACTACACCGGTTTGCCGGTAGGTGTCGCTTTTTCACCGACAGGTGGCACTGTAAAGCGACACCAGAGTTATCTGCCCTTCAGACTATAAAAACCGTTGAAAACGGAAAATCTCTCGGAGAACAACGCTGACACCAGCGCTCCGTTTCACTCGCCTTTTGGCCTCGACAGGACGACGCTGACACTAGCGTTCCGTTTCACTTTTTCTTCTGGTCAATTGGCCTTGGCAGAACGACGCTAATACACTAGCGTTTCGTCTCACGCTTTTCCTTTCAACTAGTCTCGGCAAAACAACAACCAACACACTTTTCTTCCGTCAACACGTGGGCAAACAACGGTAAGAGTTCTCAACTCGTTTTCTTTGTGTTCGGCTTTCAAAGACTTTTCCTACTCCGGATTCATTTCTTATACCTTTTCAAGAACTGTTTTTCCATCGACACACATGCATACATCACACACTTCACCATTCCACGTACACACACGTTCAATAAACCTTATTTGAACTACTTCATTTTTGTTTATTAATTATTACTCCGTCTTTGCATGCAACAATTGCTTGATTTACTGAACACGTTTATAATCGGGGGAACACGACCCTCGATCCGAACAATTCCATACGCGGGCCACAAACATTATAACATGCCCTTGTAACAAGATACAACCGATAGAACAGTTTTCGAAACAGCCCCTAACAAAAAGATATCATTTTTACAAACGAACAATAAAATATTATATACAATATGAAAACAGGTTTCAAACAAATAACATATAAACAAAACATGAACGGTCAGTTACCCGCTATACAGAGAGCGGGCGGACAGTTTTATAACATTTCTGTACGTCAATATTCGGCAATTTAATTGCTGTTCTTAAAAAGTTCTATATCTTGAAATGCTGATGCTGAGCAAGATATTTTTGCGAAAAGGTTCTACTCCTCTGTATGGACCATTGAACATTAAAGATATTATATAGAAAAGGGCACATTGCTAACTTTCGCGTGGCGGGTGAAAGCAAAAAACCTATTTTGTCCTTTTGTGGTGTGTGCATCACGAGGAAATTCAACTCTTAGAGAAAGCTTTGCATCTATTCGCTTTATGCCCCACCAAATGCATAAAAGATTTACCAGGCATCGATGTTTATATTGACGACATCGTAATATTATTTAACATATACTTGGAAGAACACTTTTTCTCCTTGTGGAAAATGTTTGACAGAGCTATGGTTTAAACTTAGAGAAAAGCAAGTTCTGCAATAGCGAGAAAGCGAGAAATTTCAGAGTGATGTCCGACAGCTGAAAAGATTAAGATTAATTCAGCAACCTATTGTGTTGTACAGACCACACAACCATACAAATCTTTGTACGTAAAATGAAAAAATATAAGCCGCAGATTTTCATTGAAAACACAGACGCCTTTACCTGCACTAGAAACATCCGGCCGTTTTACGAAAAATTAAAAATGTTCTTCTTTGTGTTGGTAGATGTGACATTCCTAGCCCGTCTTTAAATAAAAAACAAAAAACAAAAAACAAAACAAACTCGGCAACAATCAAACTTATTTCGTCCTTTTTCATGTCTAAATAAGGAACGAATTAAGACGAAAATAATGCAGAAAACTAAACAAAAAATGTTACTTTCAGGGGATCATCTCGCTAAATAAAATATTCCGGAAAATACAGCTTTTCAATATTTGATGTAGCTCTCTTGACAGGGCGACGATCTTTGAAAGTAAACTGACACACACACACACACACACACACACACACACACACACACACATATATATATATATATATATATATATATATATTCATTTACTCTTTGTGAATTTTTCTGATGATTTTTTAGTGTTGCAGAGACATAAAAATGTTGTTTGGCTCACGACAAATGAAACGGACCGTAAAAAATACATCTCACAGAAATGTTATGTTTTTTAGAATATGTGAAAAAATAACAATAAAAATAATGAAATAAAATATTTAAATGTTGAATTAAATTAAAGATAATTTAATTAACGTTTAATGATCATCTATCGTGATAATATAAAGCTCAATATATTGAATAGAGCAATCAATTCTAGGGATGAAAGATGAGTTCAGAACACGAGCTTCATATATTTGAAAATTTTACATAAAATGAAACAAAATAAAACAAAATAAGGACCAAAAAGTGTAAACATTTTCAAAGTTAAATGTTGTCGATTATATTTACAAGTACATCGTCGGGTTTTTTCTATCCTCTCATGAAAACAGTTCATCTTTGAAAATCCATGGATATGTTTTTATTATCATCTTTCATCTCTCTCTCTCTCTATATATATATATATATATATATATATATATATATATTCTTTATCCTGAGGAAGTCTTTCAATAAAGACGAAACGTTGATAAATAAATAAATAAATCCCATAGGTGTTGACTTTCCTTTTTTTCAATTTACATATATATATATATATATATATATATATATATATATATATATATATATATATATATATATATATATAAGAAAGTTGTTTGAAGCCTAAGAATGCATTTTTTTTTTAAATAAATAGTAATTTATTTAAAATGAGTCCCAAATTTTCGACGTCCTCGTCAGGGGTACAAGACATACTTTTTTTCATAGCGACATGTTTATCGCTAGTAGAAGGTAGAATCCGTATGTCGAAGTCTTTTAGGGAAAGATGCGCGAACACGCATTAAAGATAAGATATGTTGTTCTCCCATTAGAAAGCATTGAATATTTAAATGTAAGAAAGTTGTTTGATTTTTTAAAAAAATAAATTATAATTTATTTAAAAGTAGTCCGAAATTTTCGACGTAATACGTCCTTACTTTCTTACATTTAAATCTAATGGGAGACCACCATATCTTATCTTTAATGCGTTTCCGCGCATCTTTCCCTAAAAGACTTCGACATTTGAACTATTACCGAATCAACATCTTACGGATTCTACCTTCTACTAGCGATAAACATGTCGCTATGAAAAAAAGAATGTCTTTTACCCCTGACGAGAACGTATTACGTCGAAAATTTGGGACTACTTTTAAATAAATTACTATTTATTTTTAAAAAAATGCATTCTTAGGCTTCAAACAACTTTCTTACATTTAAATATTCAATACTTTCTAATGGGAGACCACCATATCTATATATATATATATATATATATATATATATATATATATATATATATATATATATATATATATCATGGACTCTCCCGTCGATTTCGACGTATGAGGTCTTGACAACTCAAAATTTGTTTAGTCTACGATGGATGTAGCATGCTTACATTTACTCAATCGTAAAATGGCATTTGAGTCCTGCGAGAGATTTGCAAACCAGCCCGCAATGGATGCAAGAAGGAAGATCTTGAGAAAAATCGGCTGGGATACTTGTAGATGTTTTTGTTCTTTCGCGTCTTTCACGCTGTTGATCAATGGCAGTTACAGAGAACCGCCTGATGCCCCTCTGGCAGTCAGATCGCCATTCCTTCCGTCGAGAAGCAAGCTGTTCAAAATCACGATAAGCAATATTGATAGATGTCAAATTCATCTTCAACTTGTCCCTAAAGCGAAGCAGCGGTCGACCCACATTTCGCCTTCCACTGTTGAGCTCGCCGTACATCAGTTGCTTTGGTATTCTATCATTTTCCATACGTAAGACATGTCCTGCCCAACGCAGTTGTGATTGCATCAAAAAGCTTTCAATTCCGCCAATACCGCAGCATGTAAATAGGTCCGCATTAGACATCCGATTTCTTAGGGTGACACCACAAATCGTTCTAAGGCAATTTTTGTGAAAGACATCAAGCTTCTGAACGTGGCTGCGATAGACTGTCCATGATTCCGATCCATAAAGCAGGGATGTTAGCACAACTGCTCTATACACAAGTACTTTTGTTCTCAAACTTATCCCCCTGTCCTTCCATAACCGATGACGCAGTTTTCCAAAGGCAGTGGTTGTTTTCGCAATTCGGTTAAAGATTTCGTCATCAAGGGAGGCACTCCAATTTATCTTACTCCCAAGATAAGTGAAGTTTTTCACATATTTCAGATCTTTACCGTCCACTTGGATTGGAATATCTGGAAAACAGTGTACTGTATATATATATATATATATATATATATATATATATATATATATATATATATATATATATATATATATATATATATACATATATATATATATATATATATATATATATATATATATATATATATATATATCGATGCAATAATTTATTTAAAGATAGTGGGTTTTTCAAGAATCTAATCCAGACAATTACATTTTTGAGACTGAAAGGAAATAATTTACACACGACAATTCAAATACAATTTGAGAGAGAGATGGTAACAACCCATCCGATACATCTTTTGAGAGAGGGGAAAATTGGCGACTATCTAATCGTTACGTTTAGCTAGGGAGGGGGAATTACATAATTTACTACAGACACCGAAGGGGAGTGAGGAGGAGGGGCCCTGTTTTTCAAATCAATCGGGACGTACCTAATTATGACACTTCCCGGCTAGCGATAAATGTAATTTCAAGAGAAGAGCAAGCCTAAATGAAATCTGACACAATCTTACTCACACGCGTACATAGGCAAGCATACATATGTACACATCTTATGTGCATACATACACGCATCACCACCCACACATATTCATAAGCATGCATACTCATATACACATATATATTTATCTATTAAACACACACTTAGTTTAAACATCTTTACAAAATCGGTCAGATCCTCTACAAGAAACATTAAGTTATCAAGCTAGAAAAAGAAGGAAAGGGAAGTAGAAAGATATAGAGAAGAAAGTGACAACTAACGATTAAATGCGTGATTATGCCGATAACGGCTGTTGAAGACTTAATTTTTACTATTTTACTTGTTCTGCGTTGGGTTTCATTCTGGTTCCGTGACAATGATGCTAAATTTTAGTAGCACAACTCGACCGGGAAACAACGATTTAAAAAGAAATACAGCGAGAGTTAACCGAACCCGTTAAAAAAAGAGAAGAAAGATAAGAACTCTGAGTTGAGTGGACCACAGTTTTTGGTTCTCTTGTCATTTTGTTTTGCTCAGTTCTGTGCTCTGTCAGTGGCTGAAAGTTTAGCCGCGGAGGGGAGCAGAAAATAGCCCTTTGAGTGTAGTAAGGAAAATAGGCCCATATGGGGAATACGGATAATAACCCTGTATAAATGAGATGCTGCCGGACTACAAGTTTGGCTGGCAGTAATCCAAATAAAGAGGGTGGTCTACGGTTTGGCAGATCATGGGATGGTACTGATGGAGCTGAAGGTTTTAGTCTCAAAGTTCATTGAGGGATGTACGGGGAGAACCCGGATATAGCTTGGACGGAGCTTCGCAAGCGGGAAACAATACGCCAGCAAGCGGACCGCGATTGAGGCTGTACGTAAACTAACCTGCTGGCTACTGTGAGCGTTGGAGGAGAGTTCAGGCTGTGACAAGTCAATGGTGGCGAATAAGGCAGCAGTTTTAAATAGGGGGGGGGGTGAAAATATTAGTGAATTTACCTAAAGGGGCTGAGATTTTTGTCGTGGTGAGGTGTGGCAGGGATTTTGAGAGGCTGGGGAAAGAGGAGAGAAGGGGGAAATTCTGTGTGTTTAGTTTTAGAAAAATATTTGAAGAAATGAAGATAACTTGAAAATGGGCGGAAGAGTGTGAAGAAAATAGTCAAAAGAGGTGAAAGGGGGAGGTGAAATTTTTGTTGTGGTCAGGTGTGAAATTTAGGCTGGGAGAGAGGGAGGAGTATTGACCAGGTTGCTATATGTCAGGAATGTGTGAGTATAAGTGTGTTTGAAAGAATGTGTACAAGTGTGCTAGGAACGAGGAGGGGGGTGAGCATGAGAAGAAAGAAAAATGATTTTAATTTGGGGGAGTGATCAGTAAAATGTGGTTATGTTCAGGATGTGTTGATGGTTTGAGAGTAAATTGAGAGAAAAAAAAAGAGTTTTAAATATCTAAATATTTGTAAGGATGTGTAAATTGTGTAAATTGTGTTTATTTTTGTAAAGCTATTATTTGTGGTTAAGTAGTTTTTGATTCGTAGTGGGTGATTCACGTGAGAAAGGAGTCAGCACGTAAGTGTGTATGCGGGGGGGGGGGGGTTGTGTGCAAGTGAGAACGATAAGAAGAAGGGTTAGCCATGATCTAGATTTAGCTTTTGTTCGGTCAGAATATAATTTTGCTTATTAAGGGGGATAGATTGTAGAAACCATTTCGTTGTCTAATGGTGTCAGAGTCTGTGATGAGTCTTCGCCGAGCTTAGTTATGAATGTGTTTGATGATTTGGGCCTGTTCAAACTTGAAAGCGTGATCGTGTTCTAATACGTGGGGGAAAAAGTGCACTGAGAGAGCTATTGTTTTTTATGTCTCTTTTGTGTTCGCTCAATCTTTTTTTTCAATTCACGTAAATTTGATGGCAGTTGTTACACGGGACGGTATTGTTTTATGGTGTGTGTACCGTTGGAATACCTAGTTTTACAGTGTGTTGCAGATGGATGTGTTATTGGAATGCGTGGATAAGAGAAGAGGTCTGTCTATGAGAGAGGTGTTTGGTATTTGATGTTTTTGATGTGTTTTTTATATAGTTATTATGGTGAGAGTAGAAATGTATATAATCGTTTTTGTAAGTGTTTCTGCGGTGTACTTTGAATGCTAGTTTGTTGTTATTATAAGTGTGTCTAAAAATGGTATCGAGCTGTTTATCTCAGTGTCATGTGTAAATTTTATGTGTTTAGTTTGTATTTGAGGGTAAGAAAATAAGAATATCGTCAATGTATCTGAAGTATTCGATAGGGCCGGATTCTAAGAAGAGGCAGGCCAATACAGTCCAAATTTTTGTTTGTAGAATTCGTCGTTGAATTGAAAATATGTTACGTCAGTGATAAGTCTAATTATTTCTATTATATTGGGGGGGGGGGAATGGTAAGTCGGTTTTGATTTTCTTTAGATGTGTGTGGAGTAAGTTTAGGCATTTTTTAACTGGGACATAGGTGTATAGCGGTGTTATGTTTTTCTTTTCTACGTTCATGTTTTTTTTATTTTGTTAAAAAGGTCGCCTGAGTTTTTTATGTGGGAGGGGCTGGGTGTCCATTAGTGGAGTGAGAATGTTGGCATGTCCTGTTTGTGGGTTTTGGGGATCCCGTATAGTGTAGGAATAATGGAGTGATATACTCAATATATATTATATCTATTTTTTATTGTTCGTAATTAGGTGATTTGTTGAAATGTTCTATAGTTTTGGTCAGTATGTGTTTTCGTCGGATAATAGAGTATATATATTTTAAAGATACGTGTTTTTTGGCCCCTCCCTTATCTGATGGTGACATGATTATTGGATAGGTGTTTTAAGAGTGTCTGTGTATCTTTTAGGTAAAAAGCAGGGTCATTTGGTAGAGTTGCTGTGGTTGAGATTATT
Organism: Sepiola atlantica; assembly: GCA_963556195.1. NCBI lineage: Eukaryota > Metazoa > Mollusca > Cephalopoda > Sepiida > Sepiolidae > Sepiola > Sepiola atlantica. The sequence continues at coordinate 54,198 of CAUVYP010000930.1, read as the reverse complement.
CCTTGTGTCAGTATGTCTGTTTAGAACTGTGTTGGTGGTGGTGTTAGAGTGTATTCCGGTAGCGAATTTTAAGCGGAAACTGAGAGCTTCAGTTTCTATGTCTGAAAGTTTATAAGTAGTGAGTTTTTTTATAAACTCCGGGCGTCTTAGGGTTTTCCATTTGCTGTCTAGGATGTTAGTGATTTTGTTGTGTTGTTTTTGTTTGGAGGTTGATGGCCAATGTTCTGGCCTCGTGAAAAAGGTATGAGCTTTTTGTGTTTCAATAGGGTTTGCTGATAATATTAGATATTTTTGGAAAATGCTGTGTTTTAAAAATGCGAAAGTACTTGCGGGTAGGAAGAGTTGCCCCTTCCTTCATCTTTCCCCAGTCTCTCAAAATCCAAGCCACATACCCCACTCTTGCTGCCTTTAATGGTACCCACTATTCATTTCACTTCTTCAAATTATCATCCTGACAATAAATACGAAACGTTGATGAATATATATAAAAAAATATATCTTGGGTTTTTCCTTTTTCATTTAGATTACGTCGGATTACGATCACCCTTCCTTTCTCATATATATATATATATATAATTTTAATAAACAAAAAAGATATCGTAAAAATTTAATTTAACTTGAAAATCTTATCTAAAAAATAGCCCGGTTCGTAAACTGCACAAGTACCAAAAAATAATATAAAAAAATGTTCTCCACTGGGGAGGGGGGTAGCCCCGTATTTACAAGTATATCTCCTGTAAAAACGGTTCTAAAATCTATTTTCAATCGTATTTATTCGATAATTGCCGAATTTTCCTACTTGCCCAAAAGTGACGAATTTTCCGTTGCCGAATTTTCCGTTGACGAATTTTCCGTTGACGAATTTTCCTGTGTCGAGTTTTCCGGGCACCATATATATATATACACACACACACACACACACACACACACACACACACACACACACACACACACACACACATATATATATATATATATATATATATATATATATATATATATATAGTAAGCAATGAAAATATATATGGCAATCTAGCTACACAGAGGCTCCCGTGTTTCATCCCCGGGGGGAATCGTCAGGCTAAATGTGTAGCTTGATTGCCATATACATTTTCATTGCTTACTACCTAGCTCTACTTATGTATCGAGCACTGTTGAATACTAAAAACTGATACATAAAAAACTATATCTCCTTATAATATTTTATGTGGATATATATATATATATATATATATATATATATATATATATATATATATATATATATATATATATATATTGAATTTAGGAAAACTCGTCACAGGAAAATTGGTAAACGGAAAATTGGTAAACGGAAAATTGGTAAATGGAAAATTCGTAAACGGAAAATTCGTCACTTTTGGCCAAGTAGGAAAATTCGGCAATTATCGAATAAATATCGATTGAAACTAGATTTTAGAACCGTTTTTACAGGAGATATACTTGTAAATACGAGGCTACCCACCTCCCCAGTGGAGAACATTTTTTCATATTATTTTTTTGGTACTTGTGCAGTAACCGGGCTATTTTTTAGATAAGATGTTCAAGTTAAATTACATTTTTACTTCAAAATCACTGTGAGAAAAAGTGGTTAATCCATCGTTTCAAAACTAAAATGGCAGACAATGAATTGGCTGTATTTTTCTGATTTTTTTGTTCCGACCATTTCTTTTTTAAAGTATTAAATAAAGTTGTTAGTTAAAACAAGTTTTAGGCAAGATGAAATAAAAACACTGAATTAGTTAGAAAACAATTTTGCTTTTTTAAATACATGGACATTTTCTAAGAATTTAAAGCCAGTTACTCGATAGTTTATAAATTCCTTTCAAGTTTTGCAAACACACGAAGTAATTGATGTTTTGTCAATTAAAATGGCTGACTTGTTTACGAAGAAATCTAAATGAATTATGATGGATTTCATCTCGTAACTTAATTACGAACCAGGCTTGAAATAATAACATTATTTAGACAACGATTTTTTACATGAGGAGAATGGGGGGGGGGGGCTTTGTTAACTATTCTGTAGTTTCACGTAACGATTTAATAAACGGAAGATATCGTAAAAATTGAATTTAACTTGAAAATTTTATGTAAAAAATAACCCGATCCAAACCTTTAATTTCGTAACGTAATTACGAACTGGGTTGAAATAACATTATTTAGAAAGCCATTCTTAACATGGAATGAGGGGGGGGGGTGTTAACTATTCTGTACTTTTACCTAACAATTTAATAAACAAAAGATATCGTAAAAATTTAATTTAACTTGAAAATCTTATCTAAAAAATAGCCCGGTTCGTAAACTGCACAAGTACCAAAAAAATAATATGAAAAAATGTTATCCACTGGGGAGGTGGGTAGCCTCGTATTTACAAGTATATCTCCTGTAAAAACGGTTCTAAAATCTATTTTCAATCGATATTTATTCGATAATTGCCGAATTTTCCTACTTTGCCAAAAGTGACGAATTTTCCGCTTACGAATTTTCCATTTACCAATTTTCCGTTTACCAATTTTCCGTTTACCAATTTTCCTGTGACGAGTTTTCCGGGCACCATATATATTATTTATCTACCTCCAACAAGGTAAGATGTGATACAAGGTTGGGAAAGTGGGATTTGATAAATTAGCGCCCGAGAAGGTGAACACTCTGGCCATTAAAAATTGCTTGGGCAGCCCCGTCGGCATTCCCCGGCAGTAAACAATAAACTTACTCCTCCCCAAAGAGGGGAGGCAAAGCCTGGGAGGGTGCACCTCCTAGAACTGCACAGGACCGACAACCCGCCAATAGACCGGCGTAGATCCAGACACAAAGGCCCGGACAATACCGGTTTATTAGGCGGGGTAAAAACTTTTCTTGGAAAGGAAATTTGTGCGATTCAAAATAAACATGAAATAGAGAAATGACGTAGGTTTCGAGAGGCAACAAAGAAAGAAAGGAAGGGAAAGATAGAGAGAGAGAAAGAGAGAGATAGTGTGTGTGTGTGGGGTGGGTGTTAGTGAGGGGGACGGGAAGTTTTATATGGTGAATTTAAGTACAAGTTTAAGCGCTTAGATCAAAGCGGAAATGTGACTGTAATAAAAATTTAACGACGCCGGCTGTCTTTCCAAGTCGAGAGGCCCTGATGAATGAATAAATAAATAAATAATTTTTTTTTTAGTTATTGTATCAAAGTTGAGAGAGAGCGAATAGGGGATTGAAATTTAAACTTTTTATAAACTTTTTGTTATTGTTATATTTGTGTTTGTCCCCCCCCTCCCCACCGCCGCCACATCCTCGAGTGAAGAAGCAAATATCTCGGCGTCAAAGGGTTGTCGCCGCCGCTGCGAACTAGCCGAATCTGAATGAACGTTGATCTGAACAGTAGCGGATTTGCGTTTTTCATAACGGAAATGAGGACAACGCACGAATTTAAAACGAACAGCGAAGGGCCGAGAGAGAATTAATTCAAAATGGTGACACAGGGACGAGTTTAGGATGAAGGTTACGTTTAGAGAATATATATATATATATATATATATATATATATATATATATATATATATATATATATATATATTGTATTTATAAAAAGTGCTCAATAATAACAAGTAGAGCTGTTTATAAGTATAAATTTTCATTTATACAAACATTATTGGTTACATATGTGCATACATGTCTCTGAATCCTTGGTCTGATGAAGTTTGACGAAATAAAGTTTAAAATAAATCAATTAAAGAAAATGCGATTTTATTGCGTTAAATCCAATTTTGTTAAATGATCGAAGAGCTAAACATAATGCGATAAAAATGGTTTCATGTTGTTGTTGTTGTTTTAAAATAATATTTAAAGAGGAACCCTAACTAACCCGACATTAGTACAACGCATGTATTAAATTGACTTCCAAACTAACCTATCTCTGGCTAGGGCTTTATTCCCCCCAAAGGGTGAAATATAAATCTACAACAAATAATTATTACCAAACGCAAAAAAAAAAAAAATTTCTATCGACTTGCACAGTTTTCAGTTCTGGAACATTTTGTAATTTTTTTTTTAGTTTATTTCAGAATTTGTTTTGTAGCCTCAAAGGCTTATCGTCATTTTCTTCATTTTTAGCTTCTATGCCGTATATTAAACAACTGAAAAATTGAGGGAAAAAAACACATTAAAATTTAATTTTCAATCGATCTGTATATTGTTAACTTACTGAAACTGTTTTAAAGTTTTCATTTCCTTGACGTGTGAACTGACTCTGCTAGCTCAACTGTTCTACACTGTCTTTATTTATTATCCCTCTTTCTTTCAAGTCTATCCTTATCCCTTCATCCCATATTTTCCTTGGCTTTCCTCTCTGAACTGGCCCTGTTATTTTGAATGTGTATATTTATCAAAGGTGTAGGCGAGAAACACATAGACATGACGTTATCTCCTAATTTTATTAATACATAAATAAAAAAATAACGCAAGAATGATTGATCAAATCAATCCTCATCCGATTTCGTGACACTTCCCGTGTGTCTGTATTTCTTGTGTCAACGGAACTTTGTTAGTTATACATTTAAATGGTTATATTGAACTTTTCAGCTTTAATATGGCTGCTAATGAAAAATATTTGGCAATCATTCAGATTTGTTTTGTTTTTTTTAGATTATGACATGATGAACGAAAACAACACAAATATGACCGTAGACAACCGGAAACAAACTAAATAGTACCGAAAATAACCGCAGGTACTGGTAACTGTTTTTGTAAACTCGAACCCTAAGCTAACATTAAACTAACTTATTATATTAAGTAATAGATTAAGAACTTGAATACAAATAAATGATATCTATATCGACGGACACTTTACAGTGCTCTATTTGTTTTTGTTTTTTGACAGAGCTTTGCATTACATTAAATTAGTAGCAGGCGATATCATTCACGACAGTACTCCACCCGAGAACGGACTGTTTCGCTGTATCACAGCTATTCAGTGTGGCTAGATCAGCACACATCCCAAGCCAAGGATCGAACAAGCAGCCAATTTAGTCGATAGTCTGATTTATATAAATGCGACTCCACAAAATTGAACCCGGGTTCGTGAAATAAACAGAAAATGAAAAAAAACAAAAAAACACTCAGATTTTCTTAAGTTGTATTTTTTAAACATAAATTGCTATTTTTTTTTAATTCTGTTGTTATAATTATTGTATTCTCGTGTTATTTTCACCCTTTTTAGTGAACAAATAGATGCAACAATTGACAAAACTGTCTTCCGCACAATTGAAAGACAATTTTCGCTGAACCGTTTTCTAAGTTATAAGAGAAAGAAAACATCCTGAATGAGAGTTATCTTCCCACTTTGTTCAAAAGTGCCAAAAAACTAATTGAAAATATACGAGACAAGACACGGTAACTCTAATTCTTATTCACGGATTTCTGTCACTTAGGAAACCAGACTAAGAGTTAAAGAAACAGACAAGAAGAATACCGCATTGATTAAAGAATTTCTCTTCCATTTTCACAAATGCCGGAGAGCACCATCCAGATCTCCACTGACATTATCTTTGATAAATATCGGGGGAGGAGGGGGGCTTAAGGTCCGATGAATGTGAATCGCATTCAGGATCACACCTCTTACTGATGAGACGATCACCAAAGTGTCCCCGCATGTCATTGAACAGCGATAATAAAAAGAGGGTTAGACATTAGGTCAAATACAAGAAAGAGACGTATGGTAGCATGCAGTTGACAAGATGCATGGTGAGGCGGCGGGATAGGGTAGTGCTTGTAAAACCAATGTAGGTATTAGCTTTATTATTATTATGGGAGTTACATTCTCCCAAAGGGCATTTAAACTTATAAATAACATTGGTTCTTTCTAGTGGTTTTTGAGTTGGGGAGGAATTGTTTTTTGGGAATCTTTTACAATGATCAGCAGAGTAAAAACGCTCAAAAACAAATATTCAACAAATAAAAGTAACTGTAGGCGATAAAAGTTATTTTCAAACTTACCTGTGTCTTTTCCAACTATTAAAAAGATTTTTAACCCGTTTAAATTGCTATTTATTTTAAATTTAAGTATTCGACACACGAACATCGCACAAAACAAGATGGCCGCTGTGGGTGGTGGGATGTAATGACAAATAGGAAGGCCGGCCATTTTTTTTATTTTTGCCAAATTGTACGCACAAAAAAACAAGAATTTTTTTTTACATCTAATACAAACAAATTACATAGGGAAGTAGAAAAAAATGTCTATTCACTTGTTGCAAATTTATGTTTTTAAACCCTTTCTCGTTCTTTCTTTGGACCCCGTTCGCGACTCTGCTGATCATTTTGTAAAAGATTCCCTGTTTTTTTTACTACAAGATTTTGGGTTTTAAATTTCTTATAGTAAATAATGTAAACTCTAGCTCGATTTACCAACATCTACAAAAACATTACTGCCTTCCCTCCGATTTAAGACAAATTCTAGTTAATAACACTAAAATTATACATTCCGAGACCAATTTAAAACAATTAAAATACTCGAAGCTATCTACATAAAAACACACATGAAACCAGTGTTGTTCTGTGATGCCATCCAGCGTTGCTTAATTTAAAATCGCCAACGATTTCCTAAAAACGTTCTCTGCGCGTTTCTCCGCTGTCTTTTTAAAATTCTCTCCTTTTTCCAGCTTTTTTGTTCATTTCCTTTTGACACCTGAGGATGATTCGACGAAGAAGTGAAACATGTGAAAATTTATTCATTTTTTGTTATTTTAATACTGTATATATATATACCAAACAATAACATTTAATTTTCTACCGACCTGTACACATTTGACGTACGGAAACTGCTTTAAAGTTTTTATTTCAAAATAAGTTTGCGCCAATAGCTCTCTTTCAAACACAGTAAAAAAATTAAACATGGCTGTCTAGGTTAATTGTTAGATATCGAAGGCGAACGAAAAATCTAGGTAGCCATGTTTAAATTTTTACTGGGTCTGAAATAGAGTATTGAACGAAATTTTTGTTTTCAATAAATAAACTTTTAAAAGTTTCAAAACTTAAAAGTATATAGGTCGGTAGAAAATTAAATTTTAATGCGTTTGGTGACAATTATTAGTCGTATTTTTTAATCGATTTCTCGGATGCTGACTATAATGCAAGGCTACCGCTAATTTAAAAGTTGTTCATACTATTTTATATGTAATCGCCTAAAAAATAGAATCTCATTTTTTATTTTTTAGTGAATATTTTTAAATTTACAGAGGCTGTTTTGTTGGGGGTTTTTTTCAGAAAGAAGCTCAATATTTTTAACTAATTTTATTAGCTTGGAAGTTTTCTTTCACCCGTCGATAAACTCGATAAACGCAGGTGGCCAGACAGTATGGCGACATGTTAATGTGGACAGCGTTGCTCTTTGAATTAACACTTTCGCGCCAGCTTAAAAAACTAACACCCGTGTTACCCGGCGTTGGTCGTGTCGAGACATACTACCGATTTGAACCGATTCGTTTTGATTTTGTTTGTTGATAGGGATTTTTTAAAAATGTCCTTAAAATTGTGCGATTGTACGATTGTGCCGAATATATATACAACAAATAACTGTTACCAAACGCAAAAAAATTGACATTTCTACTTATCTATATAATTTTTGCCTTGTCTTTACTGACTGCATTTGTTAGCATCACTTTTACTTAGCCAAGCCAGCGTGCTTTTCAAGACGGACGACAATTTTGCTGGGATTTGCTCGCGTATTTCAGAATTTAAAGATACTTGTAGGGAAAAGTGGTGTGCGGACAAAAGCCCACCGGACATAACCCCACCGGACAAAAAAATAATTCAAACACGGACAAAAAAGCCCACCAACGTAAAAATAAATAATTTTTTTTAAATTAAAAAAAATCTTTTTATATTTCATTTTTACAATTATCAATAACTCTTAGTCTGTAATTTATTTTTCTTGATAATTTTTTTTATTTATTTCATTTTGAAACATTTTTCCGGTACTTGCATCATAACAAAAACGCACCCTTTTTACTACTAACCCTAAGTCCAGGTGGTAAAACGAAAAATACATACTTTTTAGGGCGCTAACGAATTTTCTTTTGCGACAGAAGATAAATTGATGCATTGTTTTTCGGGCGGGGTGGGTGTTTTTTTCTGTTTAAAGCAATTTACGTGTGGTTTTACGACCCCCTAATTGTTTTTTTTTGTTTTTTTTTCAATGTGTACATGTAAATCGTCTAAATGTAGAATCTCATTTTTTGTGTGTGTGGGGGGGGGGGAGGGGTTACTTTTATATTTTTTTAAGATTTTGATATTTTCATATATATTTTTCTCTTGTACCATTCTTTTCCTATTTACCAACTTGTGCATTTTTACCGGTGCCATTTTAACTAAATTGAGAAATGAATTTTCGAATTCTCCATTAATTGAAAATTAGTTTAATTAATTTCAAGGGGAAATAAAACAAATTTTGGCACGAAAAATAAATTACAGACGAAAAGTATTGATAATTGTAAAAAAAAAAATAAAAAATATTTTTTTTTAATTTAAAAATTTTTTTTTTCCGTGTTTGGTGGGCTTTTTTGTCCTACCACCGGACAACACAATAGTGTTTAAAAAAAAGGTGTGTGCAACATCTTCGGTAGTTCTACCGAACTGCCTTTTTGGTGCCCGGAAAACTCGTCACAGGAAAATTCGGCAACGGAAAATTCGTAAACGGAAAATTCGTAAACGGAAAATTCGTCACTTTTGGCCAAGTAGGAAAATTCGGCAATTATCGAATAGATATCGATTGAAAATAGATTTTAGAACCGTTTTTACAGGAGATATACTTGTAAATACGAGGCTACCCACCTCCCCAGTGATAAACATTTTTTAATATTATTTTTTTGGTACTTGTGCAGTTTACGAACCGGGCTATTTTTTAGATAAGATTTTCAAGTTAAATTACATTTTTACGATATCTTTTGTTTATTAAATTATTAGGTGAAAGTACAGAATAGTTAACAAAGCCCCCCCCCCTCACTCCATGTTAAAAATGGCTTTCTAAATAATCCGGTTCGTACGTTACGAAATTAAAGGTTTGGACCGGGTTATTTTTTACATACAATTTTCAAGTTAACAAAGCACCCCCCCTCATTCTCCCGATGTAAAGAATCGTTGTCTAAATAATATTATTATTTCAAGCCTGGTTCGTAATTAAGTTACGAGATGAAATCCATCATAATTCATTTAGATTTCTTCTAAAGTCAGCCATTTTAATTGACAAAACATCAATTACTTCGTGTGTGTGCAAAACTTGAAAGGAATTTAAAAACTATCGAGTAAAACGTCATTTAAACTGGCTTTAAATTCTTAGAAAATTTCCATGTATTTAAAAAAAGCAAAATTGTTTTTTAACTGTAATTCAGTGTTTTTTTTTCATCTTGCCTAAAACTTGTTTTAACTAACAACTTTATTTAATACTTAAAAAAAGAAATTCTTCTTTCAGACAACGATTTTTTACATGGGGAGAATGGGGGGGATGCTTTGTTAACTATTCTGTACTTTAACGTTCGGTCCAAACCTTTAATTTCGTAACGTAATTACGAACCGGATTATTTAGAAAGCCATTCTTAACATGGAGTGAGGGGGGCGGGCTTTGTTAACTATTCTGTACTTTCACCTAACAATTCCCTTCCGGATCCATGAAACAAGGGTCACACGACGCATCTTAAGACATATTTACTAGCCAGGAAACACCCCTTGAGCAAGAATCGAAGTACGCTGAGTAGACGTGAAACCCCCTATCCAGCGCACCCAAATGGTCACCTGGAATTAAGTGGGTTTCCTGAATACAACATATATTCACTCCAAGGTGCTGAAGGTCTGTAGCAACTCGAAATTTCCGAGAGTCAGCCCACAGACATCTATGCTTGCTTGGGTTCCAGAAACGAACATCGAATGTTGATTTGCCCAACATCCAAGGGGTACGTTAGTTTGACTATTCTATAAAGAGAAGGGTGCAACTGAACAGGGACACTCCCAACACAAACATTTTAACATTTCATTATTTTAGAATAGCCATGGGTTGTGTTAAATGAAAATTATCGTTGACCTCCCTTAGCATTTGTCAGAGCCCCTTTGCTTCTTCGTGTTTTCTGACAACTGTAAAGACTCTTACAGCTTTATGGAAGTTAAGGGGATCTTCAACTGACTTGTTACCCACCTCCCTAAACGCGAGTAGTTTTTCAGATCAGCCACTTTATAGTCTCCTCCTGTACCTCATTCACTACACACATACTTATTCCTGGGAGAAAAGCAGTTATTTCCTTCTTTTTTTCCAACGAAGGGCTTCTCTGCCGTTTTTTGAGATGGAGGTGGAGATGGGAGTGGCATGTCTTCTTTCACTGGGGAGTGGGAAGGAGTCGTGTTTCTATTTTGTAGAAAGGGAGAGGCGGGTGCGAACTGTTTTGCAGGGGATGCATGAGGGAATGCTTTGGGGGTGACTAAAGGGGAAGGCTTAGTAGAGGACACCCACCGGTTTGTTCTTGTTTTTTTAACTGGGCTAAAAGGAATTAACTTGTATTCCCTCCCTTTCAGGGGAGCGGGTGACTGCGAGCTTATATTTTGGGGGGATTTAGGACTTTCTGGTATTTTTTCTTTATCAAGTTTTTTTAGGTCACGAACCTCTACATATTTATCCTTACCAGGATCCTTTACTCTTCTCTCATTTGTTCCAGGGCTAGACGACCAGGTGTTTTCCCTGAACCAAAATCCATCTGTTATTCTCCCTGTCATCAAGTTTACTTAGATAAGGGAGTACTCGGTAGTCGTTATCAGATGATTTTGATGGGGGTGAATTAATGGGCGTCCCCACTCTTTGGTTCATTGGCACTTCTAAATGTTGGCTCACTCTGGTCTTCGTAATCATAAGCTTTCTTAGTGGGCATTCAAAAGTGAGGTGACCGACTTCCTCACAAGCCCAACAAACAGGCCTTCTTCCAGCCACAATTACCATATATAATATGGAATGTTTTCGAATGCCGTTTTTTTTCTAAAAGAATTTCAAATGTCCATATCCCTGGGGACACATTACGGACGTAATGCCCCATATTTTAAGAAGAAAGCTCCTAAATGTTCCCCGTCCACATGAAACGGAACGTTAAAAATGGAACAGCCGTTCGTCTTTTGCCCATGTATTCCATTCTAAGTATATGTTCCTTGTGATTATTTCTGTTTGGGAAAGTTTCAAGCATGTTTCTTCATTTAGAAACAAAGTGTTCCAAGTATTGTATTCTTTGTGATCTATACCCTGCTGTTGCTAGTAACTAAGAAATAAGATCTGTAGACGATCTAATTACTTTTTTAGTCTTTTTTGTCGACGACAAACATGATTGTTTTTGTTAATTTTCTCTAGATTAGGAATGTCCACTAGTAAACCCGTATCTGTTACTAGATGTAGGCACTTTTCGCCTTCTCAACAAATTCACCGACATTAATGGCAACTTTAGGAGGCTTGCCCCATTCTGAGCGCATCAGCCGGCCTCTTCTGCCACTCGCTAATATCCATAACATCAGAAGGCTTCGGGCTACAAGTAGCCGTCACCATAATGGTTATCAAAACTGATAACAAAAAAGTAAAAAAAAAACCTCCTAAAGTTGCCATTAATGTCGGTGAATTTGTTGAGAAGGCGAAAAGTGCCTACATCTAGTAACAGATACGGGTTTCCTAGTGGACATTCTAAGTAAACAAAAAACAAAAAAAAAACAAGTGGTAAAAAAGCAAAAAAAAGCTTCATCACAAAAAATAAGTTCCAATGCGATAACAACAACAACAACAACAACAACAACAACAACAACAGCAGCCACAACAGCAACGATAACAACAGCAATTGTAATCAACAATGGTAACAATTCAAAAGAATACGCAAGAGGGGAATCAAATTGCGAGAAGCCTAAATGTTTCCAGTATTTTATTAGGAATTGACGAGTCCAACTGTTTGTCGTATAAGTACGACACCATAAAACATACAAAATATGCTGCGACATCCCATCGACGATCAAGTTGTTAGGAGATTGCACTCCAGTAATTACTCCTCTTTCCCATTACGTCGTACATCTCTTGGGTGCCTCTGTCCGACATTCGGTGCCATGTTGGAGCAGAATGTGGCCTCTTAAGGTGATATCACGTATCTCTATTCACTGTCCGATAACTTTCATCTTTTTAGCATTGTATGGGCGAAAAACGATGCCATCGTCCATTATAACCTCCATCATCTCCTTCAATTCCTTTGTAACAGCAGCTGCCGTCCCGTCATTGCATGTAACTCCCTCCACATTGCTAGTCTCCCAGGTCCACAATCAATCATTGAACAGTATGTGCCCCACAATAGTGTGTTTATAAAGCTAATCTTGTCCAATTTTTTGCAGTCCCAATTTCACCAGGATCGTGTATATTCTGGGCAGGATCGTGTATATATTGATTGATATCGAACGCAGTTCCTGACCACCTTCCTCTCGTTTTATAAGTGGAATGTTCTATCCACTCCCATGTAGTGCATGTCATGAAACTCTTCTAGTTCTCCGGTTCTTAGAGAGTAAGTACCAGGACGAACCTCTTCTTTCTCAACTACCCACTGTTTGTTCATTTGGGTTTGAGCATCTGCTTTGTTTCTCTCTGACGGCACAACAAACACTGCTTTTATTCGCAGTTGGTTCGTATTGTGGCACAATGCGTGACCTTTTGGGGAGCTAAGTTCTCCACGTTATATTCATAATCCTTATGCCAGACTTATTTCAAAAACAGTAATTCTCTGCGTTTTGAGATCACTGAGTGCACCTATATTTTGGAGGACTGAAGGTCGGTGTCAAACTAATTAAATGACAGGTGCATGTGATGGTTTCAGAGATCAAACCAGTCGTCGGTCGAGAAAATCAGTTATCAAACTCAAAACAAAACATTTGACAAGGCGTACAACGATGACGTTTATATATTCCCTCTCTCTTTCTCTCTTTCTCTCTCCCTCTGTCTGTCTCTCTCTCTCTCTCTCTCTCTCTCTCTCTCTCTCTATTCTCTCTCTTGTAAAGAAATTGAAAATTTGGAGTCGGCTTTTGAAAGGATGAGGAAAACACGTGCTTCTCGCCGAACTCAACCGAATCTTCGAGTTTTAAATATGTTCCTAGGCAAAAATAAATTATATCTTTATATTTAAAAGTTTGTTCCATTTTTATATAATGTTTGATTTGCAGCACGATCGTCCCCAGTCAGCCAGCCAGCCAGTCCCAGAAGCAGACGACGGTGACTATCGTCAGACGATGATTGCTCACTGGCGATAATAAAACGAGACATTGCACATACACGTACACATGTCATCGTCTTGTCGTCACATACCGTTTCAAGATCCACCCGCCAAACAGTTGGATCACATTTATCGGATCACATTGGTTCCGCGACAAAGATATATATATATATATACACCCCTTCGGCCAAAGCAAGCCATTGGATAACAATGATGCAGCGTGACCTAGGATAACGATCACGGACACCACGGCTCAACAAACAAATCGACGATCACAACGACATTTGAAAACAAACCCACGGACACAATCCAATTCTAACCGGAACGATTATCACAGCATCAAAAGTAGAGAAAAAGACAACACACCGTAAAATTTATAAACATTATTCCTGTTTTTTGTTAACGTCTGCTACTTAAAAAAATACATAGAAAAAAAATCACTAACCCAACATCCTTGAATGGAGTGCTCACAGGTGGATCGAAAATCCCAATATTTACTGGGAAATCGTCTGACTAGCTGCTGACTAGCTGCCATGGCTAGCTGCTCTGAAAAAGAAAGAGCGGGTCTAAAATCTAACAGATCCAGAATTAGTAAACTTGGCATATGACTTCTCAGACGGTCTACATTCGGAATGGATCGGAGGACAATCCGAATACCGCCGATGCTACTAGGGGCCCTAATAATTAAAATAAGGCAAAATCGAGGTGAGGCACTCGCAGACTTAGCTAATAAGGATGGACCAACTTGTTAAGCTAGCATACAAGGACGCAGATATGAAGGAAAGTTCGACTGCGCAAGTGCACTTAGCTGAATTTTTCATATATGCTTTAATTAACACCTTTCATTAAGGAGGATGTGGCCAGATCTTATCCGACAACATTATCGGAGGCTTTGTCCTTTACAAGCGAATCCGAAGTGGCCATGAAAAGGAACAAGTTATTCTTATTCAAAGGCATTTACTGGCAGCAGGGACCTAGTGGGACCTCTAATAGATGTAGGCTACCCAAGACTGACTTCTACAGCGTGAAAGGTCGAAGAAACCCCATGGTTCAGTTGTAGCAAACAACAAAAGCTGTAAAGAGTAAGTCTGGCGCGTATGCTTTGGCAAAATCTAGGAGACCGCGGCGAGGGCATTTTAGCCATAAGAGGCAAGAACAGGACTGACCATGGTCATCTGAGGGAGAAGTAAGTAACTTCAATTCAGGAAAAAGAAAGACGAGGGTACCCTCGAAAACCACACATTATCTATCATCGGCATGATCAAACCCCATTACCCGGTAACCATATCAAGTCCTCGAAGAAAAAAGGACTCCTTGGAAATATGAACCCTAGAGGGCATAGATATCAGGGAGGTAGTAAAAGCGGTCCGAAACAAAAATTGAGCACTTTATTACAGTGGGACCTGCAGTTTTACGTTTGCCAGAAAGCCTCGAAGCAGACGACATCTAAAACTTTCAAACGGAACCTTAACCCTAACTCCTGAAGGAACGATAAGTTTCTGTCAGGACAATAAATCCATTGCTAAGGATGAAAAAAATGTCGAAAATATGATGTACTACACAACTGGGGGTAGCAGGATAAGTTGGCAGGGGAAGGCTACGGGAAAAAAACATGGGAGGAGATTAGACACTGCCTCCCAATCCTTTACGTCCCCGTTCTGTTCGGGGACCCCAGACTCGCTCTGCTCCCCACCATTCTCTGTCTAGCTCTAACATTCTTTTCATTCTCGCTCCCCTCCACGCGTTCTCCTAGCCTTATGCTATCTCTTTGCCAACTGGGCTCTCAGTAAAGTGAACAGTTCACCTAGTAGGACCTTGCTCCGGGTCTCCTTGTCACTCAACCCGCTCATGAAAGGCATCCACCAGAATGGCCTGGTTGGGACCCGTATTTGGGATCGCCCCATTCGTCGAGTCCCTCTCCTTCGGTTAGCGCCTGGTTAGCCTGCGTACAACTTCAATCTTGGTCCACTCGCTGGCGTATTGCTTCACCAACCGCTCGCGTAGCTCCGTCCAAGCTATATCCGAGTTCTTCTTGTAAATCTCACTAATGAACTTTGTTGAGACTCGACCTGCCACTTCAATCAGGGGCCAGCAGTACCATCTCATGATCTGCCAAACTATAAACCACCCTCTTCTTTTTGATTACTGCCAGCCAATCTCGTGGTCCGGCAGCATCTTCCTTATACGGGGATATCTGTTCCATTTTCCTTGCTACCTCAAGGGTAATATTTTCTACCCCCTCCTCGGCTAAACTCCCAACAATATCGGATCTCATTCTTCTGATTATCTCTTAACAAAACTTCGTGCAAAGTCAACTTCGTGCAAAGTTAAAACACCACAGACAACCTATCCACTCTTCTGTCGTCTTTTGCGGTCGTCGTTCTAACGAGCTTGCAAAGCTGAAAATTCTTATCCAGCTCGATGCTGTGTCCGACCTTTATCGGTTTTTGGTTTTAATGAATACTAGCGCGATACTCTCCTAATTCGATTAGGCTGCTCAACATTGTCACAACAGCAATACAATGTCTGTCACGCTGAAGCATTAAAAATAGCATTTTCATCTGCCTGTCACACTTTATAGTATTAAATAGTATTTCGTATGTCTGTATGAAATAGCATTGTTCATTCCATTAATTATGATCCATTCAATCATCGAGTGTCTTTTTTGCAAACTCCTTCGTAAAAAAATAAAACTCCCGGCATGGGTAAAATTGGAATTTCAATAATTACGGAGTTAGTCCCGAGTATTGACGGATAATTCAAAGTTACATTTTCTTTTGTTTTCTTCTTTTATTTTGCTTTCTGAGTAAGGTTTTTCAAATTTTTTAACCCCAACTATTCCTTCGCAAGAATGAATGAGTGTGTCTTCGCCGACCAGCGGAAATGTCCCATAAAGTGTGTGTGGAGGTGTGCGCAGGGGGAATTGTTTGCTGAATGACACACTTCAAAAGCCCCCCCCTCCCCTAAAAACTAGAACGACGGTTGTTATTTGAGGACAATTTCATATTAAGTTGATGGGTATCGCGAGAGGGTGATGTTCCCGGACTATATACGTGTTCAGTAAATCCAGCAATGTTGCATGCAAAGACAGAGTAATAATTAATAAACAATGAGGTAGTTCAAATAACGTTTATTGAACGTGTGTGTACGTGGAATGATGAAGTGTGTGATGTATGCATGTGTGTCGATGGAAAAACAGTTCTTGAAAAGGTATAAGAAGAAATGAATCCGGCGAGAGGAAAGTCTTTGAAAGCCGTACACAAAGAAAACGAGTTGAGAACTCTTACCGTTGTTTGACCACGTGTTGACGGAAGAAAAGTGTGTTGGTTGTTGTTTTGCCGAGACTAGTTGAAGAGAAAAGCGTGAGACGAAACGCTAGTGTATTAGCGTCCTTCTGCCGAGGCCAATCGACCAGAAGAGAAAAGTGAAACGGAACGCTAGTGTATTAGCGTCCTTCTGCCGAGGCCAATCGACCAGAAGAGAAAAGTGAAACGGAACGCTAGTGTATTAGCGTCCTTCTGCCGAGGCCAATCGACCAGAAGAGAAAAGTGAAACGGAACGCTAGTGTCAGCGTCGTCCTGTCGAGGCCAAAAGGCGAGTGAAACGGAGCGCTGGTGCCAGCGTTGTTCTGCCGAGTCTGGTCGGTGAAGAAGAGAGAGAGAGAGAGACGGAGCGCTGGTGCCAGCGTTATTCTGCCGAGGCTGGTCGGTGAAAGAGAGAGATGGATTTTCCGTTTGCAACGGTTTTTATAGTCAGAAGGGCAGATAACTCTGGTGTCGCTTTACAGTACCACCTGTCGGTGAAAATCCGACACCTACCGGCAAACCGGTGTAGTTATGTTTTGAAAGGAGGAGGTAACTGCTACAGTTACAGCCACGTAGACGCAGACGGCGTTGCCCGGGGCCATAAAGAAAAATGACTCTTTTTCTTATAAATAAGCGAACGGATCAGTGAAAATCGTTTTTTTTTCACTTCTCTCTGCTGCACGAACACACGTACACAAGTTACTACGTTCCACGCGACAATTTTCGCAAAGTAAGACAAATTAGGCAATTATGGAATAAATATCGATTGAAAATAGATTACGCCCCCTTCAGAAAGTACAGACTAAGTAACAAAGCCCCCCCTCTCCCCATGTTAAGTATGGCTTTCTAAATAATGTTATTAATTTCATCTCGATTCGCAATTAAGTTTGTTGCCGGACCGACCAGGCGAGTGTTGATCGGCCACACAACTAAGAAAAGGTGGACACAGGCAAGTAACGACAATGGCAAAGAAGAGAGGACAAACGCTGGTGAACTGTTCAAGAAAAGGATGTTTATTTACCATAATAACAAGTGAAGTGAATTGAGATGGTGTCGCTGTATCAGGAGTGGTGCAGGAGCTCAGGACTGCAGGGTGCTGGTGCAGGAGAGTGTTGGTGCAGGAACTCGGGACTGCAGGGTGGTGGAGTAGGAGAGTGCTGGTGCAGGAACTCGGGACTGCAAGATGCTGGACCAGGAGAGTGCTGGTGCAGGAACTCGGGACTGCAGGGTGCTGGAGCAGTTGGAGCAGGAGAGTGCTGGTGCAGGAACTCGGGACTGCAGGATGCTGGAGCAGGAGTCGGAGCTGCAGGGTGTTGATGCAGGAGTCGGGACCGCAGGGTGCTGGAGCAATTGGAGCAGGAGAGTGCTGGTGCAGGAGCTGCAGGGTGTTGATGCAGGAGTCGGAGCTGCAGGGTGCTGGTGTCGGAGTTCGGACGGAGCTGCATGGTGCTGGTGCAGAAGTTGCGGCTGCGGTGTGCAGGAACTCAGGACTGCTGACGTTCGGACTGCTGGGAACTCAGGAACTCAGAACTGCAGATGCAGGAGTTCGGAACTGCCGACGTGGGGGGGGGGGCAGGAGTTGCGACCGCTGTGTGCAGGAACTCAGACTACCGACGACTGGTCCATCCGTGGACCAAGTCGGACGTGGCCCCCTCCTGACCCCCGGGCTGAAGCGATTTATTTATCTTATAATAATTGTACATGTACAAAGATAAGATGTGGCACAAGGCCAAAAGGGGGGTATGGGGGGAAAGTGGGGGTCGGGGGTCGTCCACTTGGTCTAAAATACCCTAGAAACTAGTTTCAGTCACCACATGGGAGTGGGATAACAAAAAACTAAGCCTTAAATAATCCCCCCCCCAAAAAAAAAATAAAAATAAAAGGGATGATAAAAATAAAGAACAAAATAAAATGCTAATTATGGTAAGTTAGTAGGGTCCCCGCATCCTATCTAAGGTATGAGCTGCTCGCTGTCTTCCGGTATAAACCGAAAGCAAGAAATTCAGCTCCTAATTGGGAGTGGGCGTTTCTATGGGGGCACAAGAAATGGAGGGATGGGTTTGTCGGGATGTGCGGTGTCCTCCAGGATAAGAGCTATTAGGGCGGGTCAGGGGTGCAAAAAATACATTTGGGAGCGGGCATGCTGGAGGAGTTCTAACACCTAAAATAAAGATGGGGGTAAAGAGCTAATTTATACTACTAACTAGCTAATAGGGACTGTGCCAAAAAATTGGATGGTCAGGGTAAGGAAATGTTTTCCTTTTTCAGAAAAGAGACCTAAGGTCGGCGTGTGCCATGCCTAGGCAGGGAACACGAACTCGAAATTATTCCGCGTGAACACGCATAAAATAGCGGTGTGTATCCACCTACTTTTAAAAAGTGAGGAAGGCAACCTCCTTCTATCAGATTTGATTTTGATTTTAAGCTGATGTTTACAATACGAAATCAAATCATAATAAGAAGGCAGCAACCCCCCCCCCAGGCGCCCTATCTCTAAGCGTGGAGTGTACACAACGAGTCTAGCTACGGCTAAAATCGCGAGCAAAACGTTTCTCCCTGGGCCACAAGGGGTCCATGTTGAAGACAACGGATGCTAAATCCAATCACGTCAACCGGTCAGGGGTGATGCGAGCCGTCACCTCGTTGACATACGTCCAATATTCACGAAGTTTGGAGCAGGTGAGAAAGGCGTGCTAAGCCGTTTCAATCTCATCTTCCTCGCAACGTGGGGGCAAAAGGGGTCCATAACCAGAACAATATTGAAACGTATGCCATTGAGGGGTACCGCATTTCGAACCAATCGACAGGTCAGAGAGAACTCAGTATTGTTGAGAAGAGGATCCGAAACGGTCCCCACCACTAATTCCCGATATATAGTGTATTCCTAGACCGGGCGAGGTCACTGGACACCGGCAGCACTCTGAGCGCAGCTCGGCATTCGTTGAGGAACTGCGATTGACCCCTTGGCCTACGTTGACATTCGGCCAAGTGGTCAGGGATGAGGTTGGGAAAAGCGTTCTCAACCGCAGGGCCCCACGCAGACTCCTCTGTCAAGGTTCGGCTCAGGAATGTTAATCGCTTGGCATACAAATGGCTCGCCAAGTCGGGCATTCCCAAGCCTCCCACATCAGGACGTTGAGTACAGACCTGCCTACGGACTAGCGGCTTCCCCATTGCCCACAAAAGCGAGAAAAGGAGACGCGTTAACAGCGCTCAGCGGTCCGCAGGCAGAGGTAGTACAGCCAATCGGTAAAGGATGAGCAGAAAGACGTAAGTGGCGCACGCCTCAGCTCGAACTTTAAGGGAAAGCCCCCTTCGAAGCCAAATCCTTACAGACGCTTCGACCTTAGACTGTACTACCGACCAGTTCTTATCAAGCTGGAGACCCGGTCCCACCATACGCCGAGGATCCGAACCGGGCCATCTGTCCAGTTGAAAAAAGACCCAGGAGCGCAGCCGCGCCGCCTCAGGCAGCCAACCTTAGGCCGTTGGATTTGCTAAGGTTGACTACGGCCCCTGTGACTTTGTTGTACCTTTTGAGTGCCCTAATCACCGCGATAATGTCTCGAAAGCACGACACGAACACGGTGACATCATCGGCATACGCGGAAACCCTGGCTCGCGCACCGCCAGGAAGAGCAATACCGCGTAGGGCCAGTCCAGGCTCCCCGATCCTAAGCCTGCGGAGAAAAGGCTCCAAGGCAAGGACGTAAAGCAGGGGAGACAGCGGACATCCCTGACGTACCGACCGAGAGACGGCAAAAGACTCCGATCGCATTCCATTCACCTGCACCACTGCCGTCGGCCCGCGATACAGAATGGAGATCCATCTGCAGAAGTCCGGTGTAAAACGGGCGGTCTCTAAAACAGATCCCAGGAACCGATGGTCGACCCTGTCAAAAGCTTTGGACTGATCTAAATTGATCAGTGCGGCTTCGGTGTCGTCTTCTAACCCCTCTATGATCGGGCGCATCAGATGCAAGTTGTTCTGAATCGATCTCCCTTCACAGTATAATTCTGATCAGGTTCGACCAACTCACCGATAACAAGCTGCAACCGATTTGCAAGAACTTTGGCCCAAATCTTAAAATCTGTGTTTAGCAGAGTTATGGGCCTATAATCATCTAAATCCCCACCATCTTGGCCCTTTTTCTGAAGCAATGTGATCACTCCCTTGGTGACTTGACCAGGGATAGAACCCTGTTCAAACCAGTGATTGAACACATTGACCAGAATAGGTACGAAGATGTACGACAGCCTCAAGAACAATTCATAGGGCAAACCATCCAGTCCCGGAGATTTGTCGTAGCCGACCTGCTTCAGTGCAGCCAAGACCTCACACTTTGTAACGCGCCCATCACAACTAGCCGCTCGGGCCGCCTCCAGGCGGGGCGAGCCAGCTAAATAGCTGCCAAACTCCTCGACGCGGAGTCCGGGCAGTTGGGTGAACCGCTCCATGAAATGCTCACGAAATCCCCGGCAAATCTCCCGAGTCGACACAAGGGTGTGTCCTTCCGGGTGTTTGACTTGACGAATGAGACCGACCGAGTTGCGACGAAGTGGAATTCTACGCTCTGCCGCGTCAACATTCACGGCTTCGTTGGACACTCTTTTTAGCCTAGATCTAACTACTTGACCGCACGTTAGCCGCACGTTTCAAGTCCCCCTTAGCTAGTTCTATGCCTAGGGAATCCCCCCCCCAGCCACCGCCCAGGCCAGCTTAGTTTCTAAACGCTTTTCTGCTTTGGCCTTATTTAAGGCGAGGCGTTGGTTATATTGAACAGAAAAGCGCCTAATGCCAACTTTGGCGTTAACCCACCACTTACTCCCGGTTACCGCCCCCACTAATCCCTTTTGAAAGTTAAGAGATAGCTGTTCCCGGAAGTCACGTATCTCCAGTAAGGAGGTATTTAACTTC
Organism: Sepiola atlantica; assembly: GCA_963556195.1. NCBI lineage: Eukaryota > Metazoa > Mollusca > Cephalopoda > Sepiida > Sepiolidae > Sepiola > Sepiola atlantica. The sequence continues at coordinate 32,719 of CAUVYP010000930.1, read as the reverse complement.
CAGTACCCAGCTACCTTGTGTGTCTTAGGACCTAAATCCAGACTGGCCACAAGTAACTTGTGGTCAGAATGGCCTAACCAGTGGAACGTGGGACAAGAGATATAATCTACGTTGCCTCTTCTAACTAACAATCGATCCAAGTAAGAACTTGAATGGATAGTGCCGCTAGCTAGCCACGTCCACATCTCTCGCCTCGGGTGATCGCACGAAATCTGTCGACCACCCATCCGACCCACTAGGTCCCCCCCGCCTTATCTATCCTGGGTTCAATGGTTGGCATTCCAATCACCCACTAAGATTAGCCGCTCCGAACCACCGAGGAACCCCTCCAACCCCCAGAAAAAGGAAACCCTCTCACGAATGGTATTGGGCGCATAAACCGCGACGATTCGAAACATGGCACTATTCACGGCAACATCAGCCACGACCAGTCTGCCATCAGCATCCGCGTAAAAACAACGTTTACCCTTGCTAACAGAGTGCGTCTTACTAACAGAGAAACTCTCCGAGCAAAACGGTCACCGAATGCTGAAAAAACATCGAAATGCTCCGACAGCAGTCGGTGATCGTCTATCGAAACATAGTGAGTTTCCTGTACCGCAGCCACATCTAATTCAAAAGCCTTGAGAAGCCTCTCGCGTTCAAGCTTCCTAACTTCAAGTTCGTGGTCATTACACTAGTCAGTGTCAATCAACGGCCTGAAATCACATGCCCGATATTGCCAGTGAGCAATTCCGACGACGCGCAGCCGTCTCGGGAGATGCCTCCGACATCCAGGGGAAAGGTTATTTTGAGGGCTCTATAAAATGAGGGGTGGACGTATATAGGGATCCTCCCCTCGCATTTGTCCCTCAGATCGTCGAGGGAGTCGTGCCCTTCTTCCACCAACGTTAGGCTCAGCATCGCCCCCTTGGCTGCGTCGATCAATCGCCACAGGTATTTGGTGCGGCCCACCTTCGTCTTCCTGACGAAGGTGATCAGCAAGGGGGCATTCGGGAAGTTGGTCGGGTTGGTAGTGTCCAGACCCTGGGCTTTCGTTAGGAGCTGCAGCGGCTTGATGACACTTCTCTGCCGAGGTGTGAGTTCGGCAGCGGCGTGATGAGGTCCCCTGGCAGGAAGGGGAGCTTTCTTGTCTTCTCCGTTCGTGACGGAGAGGGTGACGCGTTTCTCGTGATTTGTTTTTTTCCCCGATTTGGCAGGTTTTGCTGTTTTGGCCACCGACTCTTTCTTTTGAGACAGAGAGCGGGAGCCAGCTGGGGGGGGGTCAGTGGGGGATTTCTGCTCAGTGTTGGGTTTGGATTTTGGGGGTTCGGGGGACTGAGCAGAAGAGATAGTAATCTCTTCGGGCGTTGGGGCGGGGGTTTGGGGCCCAGCCTCTTTGACTTTTTTCGCTGTGCGCTTGGCAACTTTTTTGTCCCTTGTTTCTTTTCTCTTTGTCTCCGGAGACGGAGCCGGAGCCGGAGCCGGGCCAGCGTCATCCTCCATCTTCTCCCCTTCCGAGTCAGATGATGAAGAAAAAGCTGACAGGGGAACCTCAGTCTTTCTCTTGGTAGCCGCTGCCGTGACAGAGGCTTGCTGCGGCACCTTAGTGGTGGGCAAATCTCCGTCCAGTGCCTTTGTGGGACCCCGCACCCCTTTTTCATCAGAGGGCTGCACTTTTTTAAAGGAGGACTTCTGTGGTCTTCCCTTGCGGACCACCGGGCTGAATCCCTCCTCATCCACGCCTCCTTTGGTCGATGGTGGAGGAGCTGCTGATGTCACTGGACCTACCGGGACTGCGACAGAAGGGGTCTTCTTGGTTGGCGCCTTCTTGGGGCAATTTTTCGCCATATGCCCCTTCTGCTCGCAGTGCCAGCAATGTGGCCTCCTGCCCTCTACTATTATCGACATTGACCAGGCGTCGCACTTGAGCAGGGGCGGGATGTTGTTGAAGCCATCCCGGTCCAGACGCATCTTAATTTTGTAATCCCCTACCATTAGGTTATGGGGACCACGGACCGGGATTATGGCTTCGACGTCCCCATATTGACTCATCACTGCACCTTGTTGCTCTGAGTCAATATAGCAGGGGACGCCAAGGACAGTGACTAGTGTCCTCCTCCTGCTCAAGTACTCTGGCCTGAGGATTAGATGTTTATTCCTCAGGTCGGCCCTGGCCACCTTTTCCGCTGCTTCCTTTGTAGGTAAAAGGAGGTCCCATGTAGCAAAGCCTCTCCGGCAAACATACGTTTCCGTGACTTTGAGGGACCACAGGATTTCTCCTATTGTCTCTAGTTGGACCCCAGCCAACCCTTTTGTTCTGGAGTCGATGGTGACTAGCGAAACAATTCGCTTCGCTAGCCGTTCCACCACTCCCGGAGCTGCTTTAATTACGCTGCCGTCGGTTAGTTCCTTATAGGTGGTCTCGAACAACCGACGGGTACTCCGAAGGGCTCCTTTGTGACTGGGGTCCCCACTTGTCCTCTTTAGTTGGTGATAGGGCAGGAGTGTTGGTTGCCGCCGGAGTTGATGGTGATGAAGCTTTCGGCGGCGACGGCGTCGTCTGCCCGGGAGGGATCGACCAAACACTTGGTTCTTCAGCTGGGGCTGCTGTAAGGGATGGCCACTCCTTTGGTGATGCTGCTGGGGTTGTAACAGGTGGAGTGGCCACCTTAGTCCCTTTTTTCCCAGTGACATCCGCTGCTCCAGACTTTTTTACGGTGCGAGCAACCCCCATCTT
>CAUVYP010000930.1:7500-25000 GCA_963556195.1 Sepiola atlantica | reverse complement strand
TCGTGGGCTTTTGTGTTTGAATTATTTTGGTGGCCCTTTTGTCCGGTGAGCTTTTGTCCGGTCGCGATCACCATTTTATTTTTAGAACATTAACATTTTTATTGACATGTAAAACTACTGCAGATTTTCATATATCATGTATGGAAGGTAGCTTGAGAAATAATCCCATGATGACTAAAGAGAAAATGAATGCGGAAAATAGTTTTACTGAAATCTGAAATTGCGTGTGTGTATGTGGCAAACGAAATCGCCAGATTTTAAAGAAAAAAATCGCTAGCCGCTAGATCCAAATTTTACTAGCCAGATTCAAATCAAAATCGCCAGATCTAGCGGGAAACCCGCTAAATTGGCAACACTGCCCACTAGCCAGTCAGCCGGCCCTTAATATGCGTTTTTACCAAAAAGCGTGGTTGAAACGAGTTATCTCCCCCTTTTTTGACTCCTAAAATAAGATAAACATTTTTTTTTCGGCCCTAAACAAGCACTCATCAATGATTACTTCGAAGTTGCAAAAAAAAAATAAACGCGAGTTACATCTTACGCAATGGAGAAATATCCGATTAAAGTTAAATAAAAAAACGCGAGATACCCCCTCACCCTTTTTCTCTCTCTCTTCTTTCGCGGTTTTTTGAAGCAATAGTTTCATCGATAATAAAAGAATAAATGAGATGCTTAGAAAACATACTACACTTTAAATTATTTATTTGCACAAAATATAACAAAATTTAAATAGTCAACAAGGCACAAGGCCCCCTCTCTCTATTTGTATATCTTCTCACCTCCCCCTCTGTCTATTAGTTTAGTTCGCACACCCTATCTCTCTTTCTCTGTCTCTCTCTCTCCCCCCTTTGCAATTTGCGCCCTTTTCTTTCCCCCTTTCCATCTTCGCCATTTCTCAGAAAAGCTGATGCAACCGTAAGTCGCTCATTTTTCTTCTTATAAACTTTTCATTTCAAATTGTTTCAATTAATTCAAAAATTATTCGAAATTCTTCGCTTTTCGGTGCCTTATATTTCAAATGTTTTTAATTTGTCAATTATGCGAAAATCTTAAAGTACTTTGAATATATACTTGAAAAATATTTCACCTTTTTTCATTCATTTTTGAAATATATAATCCGGGTATATGTTACGACGCTCAGCAGAGGCGCGAACGGGGTCCAAAAAGAACGGGGTTATAAAAATAAATATGCAACAAGTGAGTTTAACCTACGTCGAGAAGAGATATTTGTCTACTTACCTATGATATTTGTTTGTATTTTTACGTACTATAAATGGGTTTTTAATAGATGTAAAAAAAAAATTCTTGTTCATTTTCAACTAGTACTTTTTTCTATACAAGATGGCGTCTTCTACTCACTCTCTTACGAGCAAGCGCCATTTTGTATTTGCAAGTTTGTGTTACAAAACTATTGATTTCTAATAAATAGCACTTGGAACGGTTTAAAAATACAAACAAATATCACAGGACAGTTTTAAATTAACTTTTATCGACGACAGTTACTTTTATTTGTTGTATATTTGTTTTTTTTAGCGTTTTTACTCTGCTGAGTCTCGTAAAAGATGCCCGTTAGGAAAAAAATCCATTTATTTGGGTTTACTTACTCATTTATGATGGGGGAAAAAGCAACCGATTCATTTTTCGGCCAATTTTCATATCTATTTTTTTAATATAAATTATTTGCATTTACTGTGATTTTCCTGCATATTCTGAAACACACACACACATGTCTATCTTTTTGTCCTCGTGGGCAAGCGTCTTTTTTTCTCATCCCCCTCTCTCTATTTCTCATCCCCCCCCCTGTCTGTTATTCTCACACCCACACACTTTCGTTATTTATTGCGGTACATCTCATCGTCCCTTTCCAATTTCGCGCTCTTTTTTTGGCGCTCTTTTTTACGAAATCTAATTCCATCTTCGCCATTTCCCAGAGCTGATGTGACCGTAAGTCGCACATTTTTTTTTCTTGAAAATTTTCATTTCAAATTGTTTCCATTAATTCAAAATTATTCGAAATTCTTCGGTTTTCTCTCTATATTTTAAAATCCGACATTCCATATATTTTTAATTGTCTATTATACCAAAATCTTAAATTACTCTTAAACCTTAATATATGTCTTAAATTACTCTTAAACCTTAATATATGTCTTAAATTACTCTTAAACCTTAATATATGTCTTAAATTACTCTTAAACCTTAATATATGTCTTAAATTACTCTTAAACCTTAATATATGTCTTAAATTACTCTTAAACCTTAATATATGTCTTAAATTACTCTTAAACCTTAATATATGTCTTAAATTACTCTTAAACCTTAATATATGTCTTAAATTACTCTTAAACCTTAATATATGTCTTAAATTACTCTTAAACCTTAATATATGTCTTAAATTACTCTTAAACCTTAATATATGTCTTAAATTACTCTTAAACCTTAATATATGTCTTAAATTACTCTTAAACCTTAATATATGTCTTAAATTACTCTTAAACCTTAATATATGTCTTAAATTACTCTTAAACCTTAATATATGTCTTAAATTACTCTTAAACCTTAATATATAAATACTTGAAAAATGTTTCATCTTTTTTTTCATTAATTTTTTAAATATTCGTAGATAATTTTTAATCCACTTAATAAATTATTCATCGCATAGTTTGAAAAGAAGTATTTTATTAACTTTGATCTTTCTGTTAATCGACTAGAATGCATTTTGTTTTCTAAGTCAGCCATTTTGTTAATAGTTAAAAAAAAAGAGTTAAAAACGCAGAATAAAGGCCGGCTGACTGGCTAGTGGGCCGTGCTCAAAACCAGATTGGTCTTTTTATGACCAAATTTCACGAATTTGGCGTGTTTTTTTTTTGGCCATCAAAAGTTCTGTTTGGTCTTTTTTAATTGTGAATATTCTGAAGTTCATTTAGGCGCAGCCATGCGTATCGCAAAATTGAAAACAAACACTTCGCTAAAAATGAAGAAAACACAGAAAATAATTTTTTTTAAATAAAACAAAAAGTAAAAATATATATAAATACTCGTGTCACATAACTAAAAATGACTAAAAATGTATATATATATACGGCACAATCACGTTGACACCGATTCCCGTTAGATCACCGAAGTTAAGCGGTGTCGAGGTGCTGTATGTGCTCTCTGCTTATCTCGGCATTGTTTCCAGTCTTCTTGTATTTTACTACCTGCCATTGGAATCAAGCAATGCCGACTCAGGAGAGCGGTTGTTGGGGGGATTGCGCAACCCTTGCAATAACAAATTCACGCGCGGGCAGCCCCTGGTGGGGCACTCATACGTCGAAATCGACGGGAGAGTCCATCATATATACGTACACACACATATATATAGATGTGTGTGTGTATATATATATATATATATATATATATATATATATATATACGTACACACACATATATATCTATATATGTGTATAAACCTGGTCGTGTCGGACATAATCTTAATAAAATAAAAAATAGGAGAAACTTAAAATGAATCATTTAAAATTCTACTAATAATAGATTAAAAGTCTAAACACAAAACTCAGTAAGTAACTGAATTAAAATTATTTTCAGTCAAAAGTTATTTAAGTATAAAGTTTTCTTTCAAAGCCGATGGATACTGCACCCCATACTGGTATTGTCTCTTGTCCTTCGGGGCTTGACATACGCCGGTCAATGGGTCTGTCCTGTGCAGTTCTAGGAGGTCCAACTTGCCTCCCCTGTTTGGGGAGGAGTAAGTTTATTACTGTCTGAGGCGTCCCTGCCGGGGAATGCCGACGGGGCTGCCCAGGCAAATTTTTAATGGTCAGATGGCTCACCTCTCGGGCGCTGGCTTTTCAAACCCCACTTTCCCGACCCGACCTTTGGGTCACATATTACTTGTGGGAGTAGGATAAAAAAACTGGCCTTGTGCCTAACTCCTGGAGAGGAGTGCTATTTATTTTAGTTAAATGTTTCTTTTCCCGGGCATCTTTTACGAGACTCAGCAGAGTAAAAACGCTAAAAAAACAAATATACAACAAATAAAAGTAACTGTAAGCTGTTTGTATTTTAAACCCGTTTGAAATGTTCGACAGACGGTTTTCGAAGAATTACAAATGGCCGCTCTACGTAATAATATAGAGGGACTAGCCGTCATTTTTCTTTTAGAAACTAGATCTTTTAAAAAACAAGAAATTTTTTTTACTACGTAAAAATACAAACAAATTACATAGGTAAGTAGAAAAATGTCTATTCTAAACATAAGTCAACTTTACTTGTTGCAAATTTATGTTTTTAAACTCTTTCTCGTTCTTTTTTTGGACCCCGAAAAGGGCACTTTTTCATTTTTGTTTTTATTTAAAAAATGTATTTTCTGTGTTTGTTTTCAATTTTGCGATACGTCTAACCGCGCATAAGTGAACTCCAGAATATTCACAAAAAATGGCCAAACTGAATTGTCGATGGCCAAAACACGTCAAATTTGTGAAAATTGGCCATAAAAAGACCAATCTGGTTTTGCGCACGCCAGCCTTGGTGACAATTTCAATTTTGGAATGGAAGTTTGACATCGAGGCGCCTAATTAAATAAAAAAAACAGTCAGGTAAATAGAAAAGTAACAACTGTTCTTGCGTTTGTTAACAGTTATTAGTTATCTATTTTAAAATGACAACTTTACCAGGAAAGCTTTCATTTTTGGCGCCAATTTCATCATGTATCAAAAACATAACTTTTTTCTGCACTGATCAACCTATGGAGCTTGGTGAGTCGCCAATAAAACGCCTCACTCTCTTTCCCCTGGGTAGGTAGGGGTTGTTTATTGTTGATTGAAACCGTCCGTCGTTCGAACACTCTCTCTCTATCATCTCTCTCTATTTCTTTTTCCTTTACGGAAGTTGACGTGCGCTGCCTACATAAAGAGAATAAAAAATAAATTAAATCACAAGTGAGTTTAGCTGCTTAGAAACCTCCCCAGATTTTTTCGTCTGCAAACAGGAAGTCGCCGCTTTTTGGTCCCTTTCCCATAAAAGTTTGGTTTTTTTTTACTTGTTTCTTGAAAAAGAAAGATGATTTATTATTATTCTCAAAAGGGAAAAAATCACGTTTCGTTGTTTATTCTTTTTTGTTTATTTTTTTTAATAAATTACTGGTTTCATGAAAAAAAAAGATTATTTCTGATTTTGTAAAATATATTTATTCACATTTTCCGTTGCCAAAATTCCGTCCGGTATTTTTTTGGGAAAGGGACAAACAAATCTGTGCCTTTAGTCACGCTACTTCCTGTTTGCAGACTAAAATCTGGGGACCCCTTTGGTATCTAAGCACCTTAAAAATTAAGTATAACAACCATAAGAAATGTATAGCAAACTATGCAAATTCATCCAGTAATTTATAAAAGAAGAAAAAAAAACGATTCAGGCAAGAGATATAATAACTCAATTTTTATGGGGTACATAAATTATTTTCAAGGAAGTGTTGCCTTTTATTTGAGTTAATTTAATATTTAATAGAAGTTTTTTAATTTATGCCCCCCTCCTCAAATATAAAAGATTCTCAATGAAAAAAAGTATGATTTGGAGAAAAATATCTAACAAAAATTAAATACAATTTATTTTTCTTTGATTTTTAAAAAACTTTTCTGGTGGTGGTGGGGGGGGGGGGACAAAATAAAAACAAGTAAAAAAAAATAACAAGTTAAGGCGTCAACTTTTTTCGCGCATGACCGGCCAATTCAATTTAACTGGCTCATAAAACAACTGCAATATTATTTTTATTATTGGCCACCCAAGATGGTCGGAAAAAATGTCTGATTAAATAAATAAAGAAAAAAAAAATGAAAACTTAGAAAATATTTTCTTAGGTTAGTTTCAAAAATATTTTTTTATCATGGTTTTATTATTTAAGTAAAAAAAATGTCCTCGCTCGTCATTGAAATAGGAAATCCTAGAAGACTATTTTCAATTTTTGTCCCAATCAAGATTTTATATAATATATATATCACTTAGCTTAACTTTTCCGGTGGAGGGGGGGGGGCAAAACAGTTCAAATCTCTTTCTGTCTCTGTCTGTCTGTCTGTCTGTCTGTAAGCGTCAAAATGTTTCAAGATAAGAGTTGGAAAATTAGACCGAAACAATTTATTTTGGTTTATATATACTCTGGATAAAATATAAGGAAAATGCAGACGATTCAATTGTCCGCTATTGTGAAACGAACCCAATGTTTTTAGTACAGAATAATTAACAAAGCCTCTCCCCATTAATTGAAGAAAAAATTGCTATGTGGAAATTGTTTTATTTTGTATTTTTTTTAAAAAGAATGTTTTTGAAATAATTGAATCACAAATAAAATACCCATTTATTTTCGTCCGCACAGATTTTGGCAGATTTTTGTGGTCCTTGTCCGTGTTTTTAACGATGTTTTAATATTTCCGTGTACATATCATGTGTGTTGAAAAAATTTCAAATAAATTTGGCCGACACCATGACGGTCAAAGTGGCATAACTCTAACTCCCTTGCATAAATTCAGTCTCAGTTATCTCCCTTATTCGAAAATGGCGGTTGTATTTCCACGTGATCGGGAAAATTTTAATTTCTTTTTTAAATAAAAAGTACTTGAATAAGTATAGTATATATTTAATCCGTGACAGTTATTCCAGTCAAATCAGTGAAAAAGGTCGCGAAATAGAAGAAAAGTTTTACAATTATCGATCTTTTTATATAACAAAGAAACCTCGTTTTTTTTCCTGAAATAAATGGCGAACATATTTTTCCCACGCAACAAAATATTTTTTGAACATTTTCTTACACCAAAAAAACCCAACTTGTTTTAAAAAAAGTTTTTGACATGTAAAATAAAAAAAAGCTTAAAAATTATCTTTAATGAGACTTTATTGAAACTTACACATTGTGTGACAGCGATAAAAGTTATCTCCCTTGCTTGTTTCAGCAGGTCGGTTACTTTCTATAGCGCCGATATTGGTCGATATATATATAGAAAGAGTTTATATGTTGTTATAGTGATTTTTTATTTAGACATCTACGAAGAAGTCTTCTGCTAGAAGAACACCAGTTGCACCAATGTTGGGTATCAATGAGCGAGATATTTACTTGCAGTTCCTATCTCTCTGGCTCTCTGGTCTCTCCTTGCTTTTTTTCTTAATCATTTTTTTTTTACCATTTCCCCCTGTAACCTCCTTTTAACTCTTTATTTTCTAAGTCCAAAATAGAAAGGCATTATAGCAAGGCAAGCCCCAAGGTTACCTAATCAGTTTCTAGGGACTTTTTTTAAAACACTGACTGTCTCTCGGTTCTTTCTCTCTCTGATCTTCTCTCTCTTCAATGGGAATCTGAAATTTCAAAAGGTGCATGTAGATGACATTACGGAAGATATTCAGAAGTAAATTCATATTTTTTTAGACATTAATTAGTTCAAATTAAAAAAATGCAAACAAAAAAGGAGGACGCCTTGTTTGGCAATTTGCAACACAACATAAATATATCAAAATAATTTGTCCAGCTGTTTTTCATTTTGGATGCAGTAAGAGTTTTCCTTCTTTCTGCCTTATATATATATAATATTCCCTTAACAAAGGCAATTGTGGGTTTACTGCTTGCCAAATATTTCCTTTGGAAATTTGAAAAGTGAGGATTTTGTCATAAAGTTGGGGGTTCCGTTTTATCCAAAGGACAACTCTTTTGGAACTCTTACTGCGAGTCAGAACGTCCTTTTCTGAAATGATTTGTCTGACAATGGAGTTTTTTTTGCTTAGCAAAATTGTGGCTTTGAATGACAGACTGTTTTGAGTGTAAAATGATCATCACACTAAAAAAAATACTCTAAAAATCATTGGTTACCGAAAAGGTTTCTTTAGCGACATAATCGATAAATTTACACAGAAAAATGGTCCATAAAAAATGCAAAAAACAAGTGTTGGTTTTTTTTTTACTGTAGTGATCATTTTTTACGTTATCCCCGACTCTAAAATCTAATTATTGCATAAAAAAATGGTTCGTAAGAAATGCAAAAACAAGTAATCGCCAAAAATTAAGTTATTCAATATTTTAGATTTTAGAGTATTTATAAAAAAAATATATTTTTAATACAAAAAAAACTGAAAATTTACGGTATAAAAAATAGAAAGAACGAAATTATATTAAATAGAAATATAATTTCTTCACCGGAGAAAATAATCAAGTTTCTTGCATAAAAATAATTCATAAACAATAACAACAGTATGCATTTATAAACAAGTGTTCACTTTGACGTTAAGTACTCGAATAGGAAGGCACGTTAACATATAAAGCCATGTCAGACAGGGGGTTACCTTCACGACCCGCTACTACCCCCCCCCCCCGACCTATTTTGGGGTCGAGAGTTGCATACGCCATTAAGCATACTCGCTCCGGACCCTTGAGGTACCTCTCCAATTGCCGAAGAAAGGAAACCCTCTCCCCCAGGTGTGTTGGGTGCATAACAATCCAAACATCGAGCACGACCTTCCGCACCGACATGCACATCCGCAGACAGGAAATGATAAAAAATTATCAATCCTCATGCTGATTTTTTTGATGCAAGCAAAAAAAAAACTAACTTGTTTTTTTTAACTAAACCCCCAGACTTACACACAACCGAAGAATCGATATAACCATGTCTGCAAGATTTACCCTCGAGAGTCTGCTTCCCCACACACCAATGACCAGCGCCACCCTGCACGGGTGCCCTTCCGTGCTTAGCAAGTTCGAACCTGATGAAGAAACCAAACCTTTGTGGGGTCTTAGTTACCTCCCCTGTGTCATTCTTTTACACTACTTATGTGAACAGAGTAAAATATCCCCCCCCCCGACTGAACCGAGTAAATTAAGAGTCATTCGACTTGAAATGACCGACAATCCTAATTTCTGAATTTTGCTTTTTCGTTGAAAGTTAATTTTTTTTAATTATTTTAATTTCGAACACTTAAAAATCGATTTTATTTGCTTTAAATTTTTTTATTCAAATTTTAAAATCGTTAAAAAAAGTTTTTTTGTTTTTTTAAGGTTTAAAAAAGAGACCGAGAGAGAGGCTGACATGTTAACAGTTCGAAAGGTAAGATGTTTTTAATGACAAAAATTTTCAGTTTTTTTTTAACGGCAAAAACGCAACCCGAAGAATATGTTTTTTAAAAAGTTCGTTTTTTTATAAAGATATATATATGACAGGTGAAAATGTGGAAGGATGAAAATGATACAGAAAAGGGAGGTAGGCTTACCCAAATAGAATCACATAAAAAAACAATGAGCATAGGGTTTAGTTAAGGTATGAATGAAGTATGAACGAAATTAGGGTAAAGGCAACTTGAGACTTGGTGGGGAACCGATCTTAGTGGGTTCATTAGTATCGTATTTCGCGGGTGAGTGCATTCACCCATGTTTTACGGCATGGATTCAGCAGATTGGACCTTTCCATGATCTGACGGAGCTGTCACTCCTCGGAAGGATGGACACAAGGTACCTGGGGTTTTGACTTTGGATGATACCGCTTCTGTTGCCTTTTAGAGATTAGAAGGGTCGGGGTTAAGGGTTAGGCTAATTGGTTGCACATTGTTGTGACTGTGATGAGTGGAATAAAATATCCGCGTTTGTTGTTGAGCGATCTTGAGAATGCCAGTGGACTCCACATGGGTTATGTGATGACCAGAGAGGCAAGAAATCAATGCTCTCTATGACCGCGTTGTGAATCTTCCTCTGATGTTGTTGTCTATTTTTTCTTTTTTCATGTTGTCGATCGCTACCCACAAGTACCAACAGGGGAGTGGAATTCATCCTGCATCCGGATTCTGACAAGTTGCTGCCCGATAAAATGAAAAAAAAAGCTGATTGCAAACACGGTAAGAAGATTTTTTTCCTTGTTTCCACAACGGATAGAAAATAATAATAACCTAGCTCAGTTCAAGTCGCCCCCTCAATAGAGAGCGTCATGGCCAGTGGGAGAAATTAGTTATCTCTGTCTGATATTTAGATGAATTTGTAAAAAAAAAAGCCCCAGATGTCCAGGATGAGTTTTGTCGGAGCCAAAGGAGACAGTCTGGTGTGTTGTTGCTTGAAAAAAAAAAAAGAAGCTTTTTTTTTCACCACCAATTTATTTCCTGCTTGAAAACGAGGTGACAATCTGTCTGTCTGTATTATTAGATCACTCCGCCAAACATCACACGCGTCTTTTACATATTGTTCTAAATTTTTCAGATTTAAAAAATAAAATTTAATCAAAGAGATGAAAGTTTGTGTAAATTTTGTTTAAAAAAAATGTTATTTTTTATTCCGTGTTTTTACAGTAACAAAAAAAATCTAAACAAAAATTATATATTAATTTTTTGTGAAAATTTCTCATTGGTTTTTCAATAATTGCTGCACATCTAAATCTTGGCCACAGATTAGCCAGCTTTTTTGTGTTGAATTGTGCAACACAACTCTATGAAGGCCGCATGTCTAAAACGGAGACCCCAAAAAAAAGACATTCTGCGTCCTATCTCCTTTTCTGAGATGCTAACTGGATGGAGAACGTCCCGCTATTATACCTTAGTTGAATTGAATGTGTGTACCTCTTGAATTCCCCCTGGGTGTCATGAGTAAATTGCAGAAACATGTTGCAATTTGCAGTCGGTGTGCCACCTGTTACTGGAAACGGACTGCTTGCCTGAAGATGACACCAAATTACAACCAAAAATACTTCTTGATCACTACGCCCCATTCCAATTGTTTTAAAAATATTTTCCTCGAGTCTTTTGTTTTTAAAATCTATATATTAAAAATTAGATTGGAATAAGCTGGGTTTCCCTATCCGCCATGTGAATGAAAGTTGTATAATGAACAAAAATTTAAAGTTCTCCAAAAAAATATCATTAAGGCAAAAAAGATTTAATATTTGATATTCCACCTTTGTTTTCAATAACTGCTGTGCATCTACGACTTTCGATACCAGCCCTGTCGGCGGGGCCGCGACCCCCCCCCCCAAATGGGGCCAAGTGTTTTCCGTGGGTGGCGACCCGTGGCCTGGTTGCCTAAATGGTCACATGACAACACTCCACTTCGGCTAGACGGGAGGTCGGAGAGGCCTGATCCGATCAATCGGCTAGTTTCCAACTACCCTGATCGTTTCCAATAATAAAATTGCTAGAAGGCGGTGGCAATGGTCAATCAACTTTTATATATGACCGCAACATGGCTGTGTGCCCCGGACGTTTCACTTAGAGAGATCGATGGAACACAGGTGCTTGTGTGATCACGATCGGGTTGAGTAGCCCTGTCTTGTCAAGGCGTTTGGGTTTCCCCCTTGGCAATTCCCATAGTGGGCTCCGTGGTGGGTGGGGAGCAGGAATGGCAAATAACTTTATAGCTCCTAATAGAACCACAAAATTGTCCTGGGAGCTCCATTCATAATCGAAAAAATAATTTCGTCTCACATATATATATGACGCCAAAAAACTGGCCACCGGGAGAAAAAAAAATGCGGATTTTTTTTTGCATAGTATGCACACCAGTATTGTGTCAGAAAAAACTGATAGCACGCTTACTTCACGGGAGAGTAGCCAGCTTTTCAAAAAATACACTCAGAAAAGTATGAAGAACCGGTTGTCACTAAAAAAAACAACAGGCGGAACCCAGACCGAGAGGCAGAACGTTGTCCGCAAACACCAACTCCAACTTCACTCGACAGCACCGACCTCCACCTTCACTGGTCTCATTTCCTGTCCTCTTTATGGGGACTCCCCATCATGCAATGCAAAATAGGTCACATGATCATTTGGTACTTCTGGTCTGGTAAGTCTGATGGTTTTTAAGTTTTATTTTCCACTACATGCCCCCGTGATCTTAAAAAATCACATCTCACCTCGCATCCTCTCACGATTAGAGGGTCGCGGGGGTTCTTCCAACGGGGGGTTCACCGGCTTCTTCCTCAGCATTGATGGCAGAGAGACACGACGTAAGCACGTGTCGCGGCATCCCGTCAACACTCACATTGTTCCTCGTCCCCGCATAGAGCTCTCGACCCACACTTCTTCACCAACTGTGATGGATTCTTGTCCCTCTTCACTCATGTTCGTTCTAGCAAGAGACTGACTGATGCGGCACTGACTCTTCATCTTGACCACTCTTTCGGCCTCTGTGATGCCTTTCCTCCCGGTCGATATGCAGCCCGAAAAAATTGCCGGGTTCCCCACCTGGCACACAGCGGTAAAGTCAGAAGGCGGCACCATTATCCAGTAATATCTCCTCCACTGGCCCCCTCTCCAAAAACACTGCCTCCATGGCTCTGCAGACTCGCGGTTTCCGCTCTCAACTACGCCAGCCAGATTGCCACTCTCCCAAGGTCCACAGTCGTTCCTATGCGTGACGTCCCGTTTCCAAGTTTCAGTCACCTGTACACTTTCTGCATTGTTCCACCACCTCTTTAACCGCCTCCTTTGTCACACTCGGGTTCACCTTTCTTGCCAGAAAAAGTGTCCTCTCTTTCCCAAAGTTCTGCATCCTTCCTCGGCCTCGGGTCAGGGCATCTGCTCTAAAGCGGTCCAAACTCGCGAATCAAGTCTCCCAAAATCCCGAGCCTGTCTCCTGAGACTTCTGACTGGTGGCCGAGTCCGTTTCACTCCCTTTGCTGCAGCCTCGAGCTCTGCAACATTTATGTGGGCATGGTC
The DNA here is from genome assembly GCA_963556195.1 of Sepiola atlantica. NCBI lineage: Eukaryota > Metazoa > Mollusca > Cephalopoda > Sepiida > Sepiolidae > Sepiola > Sepiola atlantica. The sequence goes on along the minus strand of CAUVYP010000930.1, from coordinate 12,337 downwards.
ATTCCTTTTGCGTAGCCAAGCAGCATCCTCCACTGTTGCTCATCCAATTTCAAGCCGCACACCAAGAGCCAGAGTGCTAAGCATCACACCAGATCACACCTTCTTTGCCCCGTTCGACATGCCACCTTTTACCACCTCGCGTACAACATCCTCGGTCACTGTGTCATCCCAGCGGCCGCTTTCGCTGAGCCACCCGCAAATGGGGTATCTGACCCCGTCCGAACATCAACGTCCCCTCCTTATTCCTTTTGCAGCTTTAGTCCTAGGGCCGTGCCATTTTCTAGTGGCTCAGGTGGCTTCGCAATCAATCCATATCTTCATTGCTAACACTTTTTTTCCTCGGACAGATTTCCTTCCTCGACCATGATTGTCATGAGCTTGTGGCCCTCTCCACCTCGTTATTTTTCCCCCAGCACTGTTTTGCAGTCATAATTTTGGGTGCAGAACTGAGCCCAAAACTCAACCTTGTCAATTTTAGGTCCACACAATCTTGCTTGCCTGCTCCATCTTCCTCCACTCTCGCATTACTTCCTCGCAAACGTCGATACTGCCCCCTGTGTGGCAAGCAAGCAATATGCTGGTTTAGGTCTCTGTAGTCCAATACTGGCCTAACGGTGTGGGCTGGACTACCGCCGTGAGTGGTAGGACTCCGTCTGCTTCCCCGGACCATGGTACAAGGATACCTTCTCTTTCTCAAATTCAGCCCTTTTTTGTCACCATTCAGAAAGCACCCAACTTGATTTTTTAGGCCTCAAAGTCTTTGTCATTTGGCACGGGGTTTTTTAACACTCTCCATTCCTGCCAATCCGACTGGGCGCTCGCATTCAAATGTGATCATGCCCATCATCAACACCTGCAACAAGCCGCTCCATCACAATTGCCCTCCCACCTCAAGTTCGGTCTCTCTCACTATTATTCTCACAGTGCACATTTCCTCGGCACATCACCTCACGGCCATCAACCGCCCTCACACTGGTTGTTCCATGCCAAGATTTAGCAACATTCGTTGTCACCAACGTGGTCGTGCAGCCGGCTCTGCGCCGTCACTTGATAGGGGGCCACTGGCGCTATGGCACCCCTCTAATCGTTTCCCCTGTATACCGTGCAGGTTCGGCTGATATGCCCAGTTTGTCCGCAACGGAAGCAGGTTATGCCAGGCTTAGGTTCTCGGCAGTCCCGTACAAAATGAGTCACCGCCCCCACGAGAGATTCTCCTTAACTGCACTCGCGGTTCTTCTTTGTCAGCACCCTTGCATGGGTCAGCACGATCATTGTCAGTCTCTAAGTCTCTGCAACGTCATTTTCACCGTTTTTTCAAGGCTCATCCCTGCATAACCCGCCAGTCCCGCTAGCCTCCGGATCTCCGTCGCAAAGACGGCTCCCCTGTCCATGTGATGCTTTCAAATGTGCGTCGTCTTGTTCAGCGTCATTCATTTCCAGGTAGACCGAAAGTGCATTTCAATTTTCTGCAATCTTAGACAGCCATCGCACTACTTCTCCATCACCAGCATTCAATACGTCACTGCTTAATTTCTGTCACCCATCCTGTTATGTAGGTAGGCCGCCGAAGCTTGTCGTCCGCAAACACCAACTTGATTCACTCTTCTGACAGCACCAAATCCGACCTCCACCCCATTTTCTCATTTCCTGTTCTCTTATGGGGACTATCATGCAATGCAAAATAGGTCACATTATCAGTTGGTACTTCCTTTCTATAAAACCAGCCATTTGCTTTTAACTGTTCCACATGGCCTGGTCTGGTATTACAGGTAAGTCTTTATGTTTCCACTACAGATTTGAGTGAAGACTATCTACCCTCTCAACTGGGTACCCCCATTCCAGATGACCCACCCAGATAAAAAATTTCTGAACCTGAGAAAGGAAAAATCAGCTCGGAAGCCAAAGCCAAAAAAAAACCCGGGCAACTATAATTGTTAAGTTCATGGGAAAGTGCATGAAGAGATAGCGACTACACTGAAGGCACCTAAAATTGAAGACATCTGCAGGACTGGAAGAGATTCCTAGAAAGACTGAGCTGTCCGGGCACGCTGTTAAATTTGTGGCGATCGTTAAAAACGGCATCTGGTAGAACGTAGCACTTGCTGGTAAGATACAAATGACAGCTGTCGTTTAATTACATCAACCCAACTACATCCTCGAAGTAGCAACAGCTTCAAAGCCACAAACAAAGGAATGAATATAGCAAAAACGTCAATTTTCAGTGTTGGCACTTCTCCTGACTCCCTATCTGGTACAGCCAAAAAAGATCACCAACCAAAAAAATGGCAGGACGCACCCGTAACCGACTCCCCAAATGTAACAAAAATAAAAGGAAGTTGCATCTTTTCAAGTTCTGAAGTAAATTCGAATTGCATTTTTTATTCGGCATTTCAAAACCCCACTACTCTTTGATTTCGGGCAACCTTTTTTGGACACAGCGGTCCCCAGCTGTCTGTCCCCGTTTTTTTGAACGGTTGTTTTGCGATTTAGTTTGACGAATTATTTTTCCTTAATGTTCCAATTTGTATGTAAAAAAAAATGGTGGATTTTCACAAATTTTTTTTTCTGTTTTTTTCTTTTTTTCTAGCACAATATAATTTTTCTCATATTTGCTGCCCGGAGGACAAAATAAAAAACGAACGGGGAAATCACAGAAAAAGGTAAGAGTGTAAGTGAAGAATTGAGCGGATGGAGTTGAAAAAAAGGACTCTGCGAGCACAAAATTTTGCGGGGGGGGGGGGGGGGCCAATCCGTGATTATGAGGTGGATGAAATAATGAGAAGGAGTAAGTGAAACTATGGTAGTGGAATGGAAAGGCAACTTGAGACTTGGTGGGGAGCCGATCACATTAGCGTGTTTGTCGTTTGTTGGGTAAATTTGGGTAAATGCACTTACCCGGGTTTATGCGACAGCTACAGATTCAGCAGACGGTTCCTTTCCTTGATCTGACGAAGCTATCAGACCTTAGATGGATGCACGGTACCGGTTGAAATTCTTTGGAATGAAACGCTTCTGTTGCCTTTAGGTCGCACATTGTTGCGACTGAATATGTGATGAGTGGAACGAGAGAGCAGTCATTATACTAGTAGCGTCCGGACAGTAATTGAGGAAGACAATTCATCCAAACGATTAACTAGGGGTGGAGAAGTGGGAGGGTCCCAGTCTTGGTCTAACGACCATACTCTGTGCGGATTTTTTCCCCTAATCGTTACTTTGACCATGACACCAGCTCGCTCGTTCCTCAAACTTCTCTTGGGGGTCGGTCGGCTTGTCAGTCACTGCCCGCTGTTGCCACCTACTTCCACTGTCTCCATATATGTCTGCACTTCTTCGTTTTAACAGAACAACAGAAGAACTTTTTGCTTGTATCCTCGAGAGTCCCACATGGGGGACCCCTTCCGTGCCAGGCAATCCTTACCCGACCATTACGAAGGACACTGGACTGACGCCTGATCCTCCTCATAGCCTGGGCTCCAGGATGGATCTTTCCCCCTTCGGGGTCTGAACAGGTTACGTCTCATGGAAAAAAAAACCTTGACTGCGGCCAGGTCTAATTGGGGCTCTCTCCAGGATCGACCATCTCCCCATCCCTTTTTTAGTCACAATCGAGCTTAGGCTTCGTGTACTTGATAAATCTGACAGGTGCTCTGGCTAGGCTAAACTCTGTCTATCACGGCTCCGGCCGTACCAAACTTATGGAAAAAAAACCCCACACTGCGACCAGTTCCCACAATGGCCTTCATTGTCTCTGAGGGGAGGTCTGTCAGTTTGGTCAGCCAGGGCTGGAATGCCGTTCTCGCACCCGGCTGCCAAAATGAAGAAAATGTACTTCGAGGTCGCGAGTAAGCCATCGAAACCAGTTTCTAATTTCGTATCTGGCCCCTTCGAGGGTCCTTATGTACAATTGGGTTAGCCTCCGGCAGCGCTACTAAACCTCCGTTCCTTTGTCGACGTCTGAAAAATCTAATCCATGGGGATGATAGCATTCTCAGCCATGACCGTGTAGGGAGGTCGCCAGCAGGTACGCTGCAAGAATGCAGCCCCCCTCATGGGATAGGGACGATGTGACTGACTCCTCACACTCTTGTCAGGTTTGCCCCTTCTCCCCCTAATCGTTTCAGGTACGATAGTCTTCCTCTTAGTGCTCGTTCTTTTGGTAATGAATGTCATGCCCCCCCCCCATTGGTGGTTTTTTTTTTTTTAATCAACTCCCCCGCAATTATATTTTGTTTTTTTTGTTTTTCACGAGTCGAGAGGTGCCACACATGGTAAGTAGAATTCTTTGCAGTCTCAAAACCAAATAAAAAATGTCAAACGATTGTGTCCGTTTTGTTTTTTGGGGGAGGGGGTAAACAATTTTTTCCCCAATTTTGCACTCGATTTTTTTTTCAGACCTTCAAAATATATAACATTCCAGTTTGCTCGGTCGGTAGGTAAAATCAACAAATTTTTTTTTTGTATCGGTTAGAAAATTACTGAACACTTTTTTTCCCCAGTTTTGCAAAAAATTTTTTTCAGATATGCGAATAAAAAACTGTATTATTGCGTTTTTTGTGTTGGGGGGGGGGGTAACTACGTACCAATTTTTTGGAGGATGGGGGGGAACCAAGAGAAAACCATTTTTTTTAAAGATGCACAGTGGGGGGGGGGGCAGTGCATTTTTTGAAACCGTAACACAATTTTTCCACTTGGGGGGGGGGGGGGATACGCATTTTTTCGGAGTCATTCTTTTCATTTGAATATCTTTTTTTTTGTGGGGGTGGGGGACCAGAGAAACCAGTAGGGGTGATGGTGTTTTCCTGAAAAGGACTCATCATCAAGGTTGAATGAGGGGGGG
>CAUVYP010000928.1:70000-107500 GCA_963556195.1 Sepiola atlantica | reverse complement strand
TACTACTACAAATAATACTACAAACAATAATGCTACTACTAATAAAAATAATAATAATTAATAAAAAAGGTATAAGATGATAGTTGTGTTGACAAAATTTTCAGTTGATGGGTAGGTGAAGTTTTTTTGTTTTTTTTTAATAGTAACAGCCTAAGGGGTTATGAGTGGATTACTAAGAAGGTGTAATCTATTATGCCTACAGTTAATTGATGTTTTTTGTTTAGAAGTTTACCCCTATCACTAAATTTAATTATTTCAAGTTTTTCTGTTAGGCAAAGGTAGCAAGGTGAGTTTAGGGAACCACAGGTGCTAGTTTTTCTAATTGTGTTCCAGGTTACTGTTGGTGATAGGTTATTGTTGTATAGTTCCCAGTAATATATAGAAAGTGAGGTTCTTTTTTGATATGTAGGGTTATTAAAAGAACACTTATGTCCAGTATATCTTTCTTTGAAGGTATTACCAGCCATACCTATGTAGAATTTTTTCAGGGTTGGGTTTTCTTTAGTAGAGATGGTTGCTTGATATACTGATTGGGTTATTTGGCAATTATGTTGTAATGGGCATTCTTTTTTGTTTGTGCAGTTATTTGCTGTTTTCGTTGCGGTAGTTTTTTCATTTAGAATTTTGTTGTTATGTTTTTTTGTTTTTTTTTCTAAATTTTCACCACAGCTATAGCTTAATTTGAGGGTGTTTTTATTAAAAATTTTATGCAGTATATTGTTGGGAGGGAAGTGTAGATTAATTAAGTCTAAGAATATTTTACCGAGTTTGGTTTTAACCATGTTGTTATATGGGGGTGTGAACCAGATAATTTTTCTACTCCTATTTTTGCGTCTGTTGTTGGGAGGTGTAGGTTTGGTGAATTTAATTTGGGTGTTTTTGTATCCACTTTGCTTTAACGCTTTATTGTAAAAGTCCTTATGTTTGTTAAAAATTTCTTCATTAGAGGAGTTATCACTAATTCTTTTTTCGATTGATCTGGGGATGTGTTGAATAATGGTTTTTGGGTGGTTAGAGAGTGGGTGGACATAGATCGGGTGGCATTGTCTTTAGTATACGGTTCATAAGTTTCTTTATTTAAGTTGAATGTTACGTCTAAAAAATTAACTATTTTAATGTTAGATGTTATTTCTACTTTGAGATCTAATCTTTTCATTTCTCTAAGGATAATTTTTTTTACTCTTTCACATTTTTGTCCATTTGAGTTCTTTACTATTAGTAATCCGTCATCGCTATATAGGCCTATATCTTCAATGCTAATGTTTTTTGTGAGATTATATAGTATGTAAAGACCAACTGGATCAGTGACTTCTGCCGAGTCCAGGGAACCCATAGAAACATCAAAAGATCCAAATTGATTGCTTTTAGTCCATTGTTCATGTTTACAGATTAGTACTGTATTTCTGCATTTTCTAATTATATTGATTTCATCTACAGAAATATCAGATAGAAGTGTGGCAAAATCGATAACGTTTTCAAAAAGTTCTTTAGATATAGATGGGTAATAGTTAATAATATCAAACTGGATGAACGAGCAATCAGTTTTATTTACTATTTTAAGGAACCAGTTTATTGTATCTGCAGTGTTTATTCATTGATTAAGTTTATAACATGTTTTTATCTGCTTATTTATTCTTTCTAAAAATTTTTTACTAATTTTCCCTATTTCTTGTCTTGTGGGGTTAATAAGTCTAGTGGTTGGTTTAGTTTGGAAGTCAGATTTGTGATCTTTGAGAAGAATATATGCTTCTTTTACTTTTAGTTTACTTACTCTATCGCTGATCTTAAGTTTATCTGTGATAATTTTACTATCGGTATTGATGTTGTGAACTAAATTAATATTAGATTTTTTGTAGTTTTTTGTGATGTTATTGTCAAGTAATTTGTAGTATTCTTGTGTGGTTAATTTGTAGAAGTTTTGAGTTTTATCAGCTTTAGTTAGTATATATTTTGATCTATTAATTTCCTTAACTATTGTCTATTTTCTTTTGAAATGGGTTTTTTTGTGGTGAAATGTGATGTCCCTAACAATATTCATTAAATCCATTTCGAACCCGTCAAGCTGTTCAACGTGGGGTGCAGTTCCTTGATTTTTAAATCCATAATAATCCCTCGATTTGTTGCATGTAGATCTCTCCAGGAAAAAGCTAGCTTTCCACTTCATCCTCCTCAAAAGTGCTTCAATCTCAATAATAAGTATAAGAAGATAGTTCCGTTTGTTGGTAGTCGGAATGTTTTTTAAGGAGGTATTAAAATTATTATCAATTATTTATTACTACTATTATTAATATCTTACACTTAATTATTTGACATTGAATTATTTTTTATTTTTCATTTTTTCATTTCTGTACTTTTATCAAGATAATTATTGTTATCAGTGGTGACATCATGTCTGATGTTACTATCATAGTTATTGTTATTTGCGGCAACGAAATTAACAGTATCACTATTATTGATAATATTGATATTGCCATGTTTTACCGTTACCTTACTTTTGCTTCCACTGCCATTTTTATTATTATTATTATTATTATTATTATTATTATTATTATTATTACGGTTTTCATTTTACTATTATTGCCACCATTATGACTACTTCTATTATTATTTTTTAATTTTTCACTATCATTTTTTCACTATCATTATTACTATTGTTAAGATTACTGGGATTACCGGGATTACCACTCTGATTACTGTTCTCTGTTAAACCACTATTTTTTATATGATCAGCATTATTGCAACCATTAACCCATATCATAATATCGGCAAACATTATCTTATCATTATTTAATATTATTATGATAATCACTACCTCCTAAGATTCCTAAAATTTCTTAATTATTGATAATAATTAAGTGAAATGCTGCAAAAGACAGCATTTCCCCACATAGGGATGTAAACATGCAACAGAGAACAGCAGAATTGAGTGAAATGCTGAAAAGACAGAATTTCCCCACATAAGCATGACAACATGCACTAGGCAGCAGCAGAATTGAGTTAAATGCTGCAAAAGACAGCATTTCCCCACATAGAGGTGTAAACATGCACTAGGCAGCAGCAGAATTAAATAAAATACTGCAAAAGACAGCATTTCCCCACATAGGGATGTAAACATGCAATAGGAAACAGCAGAATTAAATAAAATGCTGCAAAAGACAGCATTTCCCCACATAGGCATAACAACATGCACTAAGCAGCAGTAGAATTGAGTTAACTGCTGCAAAAGACAACATTTCCCTACATAGGGATGTAAACAAGCACTTGGCAGCAGCAGAATTGAGTGAAATGTTGCAAAAGCCAGCATTTCCCCTACATATGGATGTAAACATGCACTAGACAGCAGAAGAATTGAGTGAAATGCTGCAAAAGACAGCATTTCCCAACATAACGATGTAAACATGCAATAGGAAACAGCAGAATTGAGTGAAATGCTGCAAAAGGAAGCATTTCCCCACATAGGGATGTAAACATGCAATAGGAAACAGCAGAATTGAATGAAATACTGCAAAAGACAGCATTTCCCAACATAGGGATGTAAATATGCACTAGGCCGCAGCAGAATTGAATGAAATGCTGCAAAAGAAAACATTTTCCTACATAGGGATGTAAACATGCACTTGGCAGCAGCACAATGTAGTGGAATGCTGCCAAAGACAGTATTTCCTTACATAGGGATGTTAACATGCACTAGACAGCAGCAAGATTGAGGGAAATACTGCAAGGGACAGCATTTTCGTACATAGGGATGTAAACATGCACTTGGAAGCAGCAGAATTTAGTGAAATGCTGCAAAAGACAGAATTTCCCCACATAGGGATGTAAACATGCAATAGGAAACAGCAGAATTGAGTGAAATGCTGACTTTTGCAGCATTTCCACACATAGGGATGTAAACATGCAAACGGAAACAGCAGAATTGAATGAAATACTGCAAAAGACAGCATTTCCCCACGTAAGATGTAAACATGCACTAGGCAGCAGCAGAATTAAATGAAATGCTTCAAGAGACAGCATTTCCCTTCATAGGGATGTAAACATGCACTAGACAGCAGCAGAATTGAACATAATTCTGCAAGAGACAGCATTTCCCCACATAGGGATGTAAACATGCACTAGGCAGCAGCAGAATTAAATGAAATGCTTCAAGAGACAGCATTTCCCTACATAGGGATGTAAACATGCACTAGGCAGCAGCAGAATTGAGTGAAATGTTGCAATAGACAGAATTTCCCACATAGGGATGTAAACATGCAATAGGAAACAACAGAATAGAGTGAAATGCTGCAAAAGACAGCATTTCACTACATAGAGATGTAAACATGCACTAGGCAGCAGCAGAATTGAATGAAATGCTGCAAATAACAGCATTTCCCCACATATGGATGTAAACATGCCCTAGGCAGCAGAATTGAGTGAAATGCTGCAAGAGACAGCATTTCCTGACATAGGGATGTAAACATGCCCTAGGCAGTAACGGAATTGAATGAAATGCTGCAAAAGACAGCATTTTCCCACATACGAATGTAAACATGCACTAGGTAACAGCAGAATTGAGTGAAATGCTGCAAAAGACAGCATTTCCCTACATAGGGATGTAAACATGTACTAGGCAGCAGCAGAATTAAATGAAATGCTACAAGAGATAGCATTTCTCCACATAGAGAGGTAAACATGCACTAGGCAGCAGCAGATTTAAATAAAATGCTGCAAAAGACAGTATTTCCCCACATAGGCATGACAACATGCACTAAGCAGCAGCCGAATTGAGTTAACTGCTGCAAAAGACAACATTTCCCTACATAGGGATGTAAACATGCACTTGGCAGCAGCAGAATTGGGTGAAATGTTGCAAAAGACAGCATTTCCCCACATAGGGATGTAAACATGCACTAGGAAGCAGCAGAATTGAGTGAAATGCTGCAAAAGACAGCATTTCCCCACATAGGGATGTTAACATGCACTAGACAGCTGCAGAATTGAGTGAAATGCTGCAAGGGACAGCATTTCCCCACATAGAGATGTAAACATGCACTAGGCAGCAGCAGAATTGAATGAAATGCTGCAAGAGACAGCATTTCCCAACATAGGGATGTAAACATGCACGAGGCAGCAGCAGAATTGAATGAAATGCTGCAAGAAACAGCATTTCCCCACATAGGGATGTAAACATACCTTAGGCAGCAGTAGAATTGAGTGAAATGCTGCAAAAGACAGAATTTCCCCACATAGGGGTGTAAACATGCAATAGGAAACAGCAGAATTGAATGAAATGCTGCAAAAGACAGCATTCTCCTACATAGGGATGTTAACATGCACTAGACCGCAGCAGAATTGAGTGAAATGCTGCAAAAGACAGCATTTCCCCACATAGGGGTGTAAACATGCACTAGGAAGCAGCAGAATTGAGTGAAATGCTGCAAAAGACAGTATTTCACTACATAGGGATGTAAACATGCAATAGGAAACAGCAGAATTGAGTGAAATGCTGCAAAAGACAGCATTTCCCCACATAGGGATGTAAACATGCAATAGGAAACAGCAGAATTGAGTGAAATGCTGCAAAAGACAGCATTTCCCCACATAGGGATGTAAACATGCAATAGGAAACAGCAGAATTGAGTAAAATGCTGCAAAAGACAGCATTTTCCTACATAGGGATGTAAACATGCAATAGGTATAACTTCCAACCTCTGTATATCTCACTTATCTCTTTGAAATCCAACTTCAAAGTGAACGTCCAAAACAACAAATCAACCCTCTTTTATCTCCAACCAGGAGCATCTCATTTACATATCAGGTGGTCACATTGCAGGCATATAAAGAGACAAGGCAGCCATTTTTGTTTCTTTCTTCTTCATTCATTTACTTCCACGACCGACCCATTGAACTATGCACACATGCTAGTTAGGTAAGTCTCGCGTTTCCCTACACTCCCCCCTGATCTCATGATCACACACAGGGCAGGGGGGTGGCCGTCGTTGTCGAGTACTTCTTCGAAGAATCGGGGGCAGCACTTCCTCATTACCACCGTTATTGCCACCAATCTGTTCCATTATCTCCTCTCGTGGTTCCCTATGCGGTGTTTCACAATCAGGGCATGGGGGCAGTATCCGTCTTTGTCGGGTACTCCTTCGAAGAATCGGGGGCAGCACTTCCTCATTGCCATCTTCCTCATTACCCCCGTTATTGTCACCAATCTGTGCCATTATCTCCTCTCGTGGTTTCCTATGCGGTGTTTCACAATCAGGGCATGGGGGCAGTATCCGTCTTTGTCGGGTACTCCTTCGAAGAATCGGGGGCAGCACTTCCTCATTGCCATCTTCCTCATTACCCCCGTTATTGTCACCAATCTGTGCCATTATCTCCTCTCGTGGTTTCCTATGCGGTGTTTCACAATCAGGGCATGGGGGCAGTATCCGTCTTTGTCGGGTACTCCTTCGAAGAACCGGAGGCATCACTTCCTCGGTCCCATCTTCCTCGGTATGTTCCATCATTCCCTCATCTGGTTCTGTAGGTAGTGTTTCTACGCTCACCGGTAGGGGTAGTAGGCAGTCAGGATCATCCCTGAACTGTATGTGTTCTTCCTCGTTATCCTCAGAATCAGGAGAGGTATAACAGGGGCGGATATCTTTTACATGCCGTGGTACACCATCAATCAACATGGTCTGAGGATTTTATCTATTTTTCCTCTGCAAAATTTTTCAGTGCACCTAGCATTTGGGGGTTTCACCCAAACACTGTCTCCCACTTGATATGGTGTATTGACAACGCCAACCTCTGATGGCGTGACATCAATACCTTTTATACGCTGTTCATAGCGGTAAATCTCATTAGCTGGGGCAGTTTCTGGTGTTGCATCGTCCTTTGGTGTCATATTATACCAGTACACCGCTTCTGGAATAGAACACTGTGTCCTGGCCGCAATTCTTTTAATGGTGCGGTGACACCGCTCCACTATACCGTTACCTTCGGGAAAATATGCGCATCGGTAACGCATTCTAATCCCCCATTCCTGCGTGAATTTCTGAAATTCTTGACATCAAAATGTAGTGGCGTTATCAGTCAGAATTTCAAGCGGGGCACCACGTTCAAAAAAGACAGCTCTCAACTGTCGTATAATGCTAAATGCATCCTGTCGTGTCAACAGGCGCCATATTGTGAAACGTGTTGGTCCACAATCTGTCATGGTCAAAAAGTGCTTGCCCTCATAATGCGTTATGTCCATTCCTACTCGATACCAGTTGTCCTCCACCTCAAGCTTTCCTTTTTGCCATTGGGATGGTGCCGGATCAATTCGCTGACACTCTTCACACGAGCGTATAGCTGCCTTGATTGATGCTCTTGTAGTTGAAGGACACACTCTTCGGACAAAATATGTTGTCCTCCGAATTCCGGGATGTCCACTCTGCTGATGTATCATACGGATCTGGTCAGGTGTCAATTGATCTGTTACGGTCGCGCATGTCTGTTGTGGAGGATCAGATCCCTGCCTCATTACATCAATCCACCTCTTTGGTACTCTCGTCAGGCTATCAGCCAAATTCTGCATTGACAAAACTAAAGTGATGTCCACCTGCAAGCTGTATTCGTCAACTAGACGCTTTATTATTTCCAGTCTCCTACGTACTAACATCTCACTTGCCGCTCTAGTCTTAACCCGGGCCTTCCCAGTTAAGGTGTCGGTCAACCAGTGGTAAACACACAATGAGTCAGTGTGAAGATGCACAACCTTGGCCTGCCATTGCAATGCAAGATTAAGCCCTTTTAACGTGGCATCGAGCTCTGCCAAATTTATATGCTGGGCATCATTTTTCGGACGAAGCCAGCACGCATCTTCCACGACAGCTCCTAATTGTTCCAACACGACACCTGTAGCCAGTGAACTTGTGTCAACCCATGCATTCACTTCGTTTCCAGATACTTGCCACTCACCCTGGGCAGGATCGTTCCTATGTACTCTGGACAACGTTTCAGCCATCATTTGTCGGAGAGCATTATCATCCACCATGTCATCCCATCCTGTGGTTACTGCAGTTACTCGTCGTTTTAACACTCCTGTTGCCGATCGGAGCCATCCACAAACAGGTAGATGTCCTACTAATTTACCGCAAATAGAAAACACAATGCGTCTTGTCAATACACTGGGTAACTCTGGAATTGCGCTCCCTCGCTTCCATCGCAAAGTATTGCCCTTCTCATAGACCTCTAGCCCTAACACGGGCGCCCCATCCTTTAGGCGCTTAGGGTCTTTGCTTATTAACCCAAACGATTCCAGTTTTGTTCGAACCACATCGGCAGACATTATATCCTCATCAATGTAAATGTCATCAATATAAGCTGAAGCAGCTTTTGCTGTGGTCTCATCCTGCATCAAAACAGTTTTAATAATAGCTGTCATTATTAAGGGTGCTACATTCAGGCCAAAACCTAAACGTGTCAAACAATATCGTTTTCCCTTGATTATCACCGTCTGAAATGGCCATAATGACTCATGGACACATATCTGCAGGTAGGCTCTCTTCAAATCCAACAGTGCTACATTACTCCCTTTCTGATGCCACTCTCGTAGTCTAGCAGCGCACACATCTGCATTTCCAGTGAAAGCATCAACGTGGTGATTCAATTCTCGGTAATCCATTACGGGTCGAATTTTGTCTTTAGTAGGTTGTTCAACAGCCATGAGCGGAATTAATCCTTTGGGTGGTCCCAGACGTTCCTGTGGGTACGGTATTAACCATCCGTTTTCAATCCATATCTGAAGTTCTTCTTCATATGCAGCCCTATTCTTTGTGGAAACTTCATACTCTGGAATGGTGTTGCACAGTCGATCTGGTGCCTGGCTCATAGTCCATTTCCACTTTGCAGTCCACGCCTTTTCGTTGTCGTCAAACGTAGCACAGAAGTCCTTTTCTTCAATAGACACGGCTGCACAGACTTCTTTCCCTTCTCCAAGCATTACACCTCCAGTCGCTGTGATTATGACGCCTCCTAGTGCTTGTATCGCATCAATTCCAAGCAACATGTCATAGCCAAGGGGTTTTTCTTGCATTACCAGAACATCAACTTTGGCTGTGTCACCCTTCTCAGTACAAATCGTGACTGTCCCTTCACCACAACATGCTCGGGATAAACCATTGATTGTCATAATACCAGCTGGTTTCTCCCGCCACATCCGACAGTAATGTGCACTAACTATAGACCGGGAACACCCCGTGTCTATGAGTGCTGAACACTTCACATCGTCGATTTTAATGCCAATGACCGGTAATCCTGTGTTTATTGGTTGGCAAGGGGCAAGGGTGGCGATAGTACCTTGCCCCCAACCTCGTTTCCCGAACAGTTGCGAGATATGTGCCCAAACTTATTGCAGCGATAGCACTGTACCGTTCTCTGTGCTCGTGGATATACACACCTCCTATCACTTCGGCACTCCTTAGCAAAATGATTGATTTCCCCACATTTATAGCACACTGGGCCTACACGCTTATTACTATCTGGGAGAGAATCTACCTTGCCTCCATGTGGTTCGACTGCTGCATGTTGAATACTAGTTGCTGCTGCAATTGGCTCATGTTCCTTGCAGATGTTTCGAGCTCGGGCTAATAACTCGTCCGTTGTCAATTCATCAATTCGTGACGATGTCCGCAACAGTCTGCTGACCTCCTCAGGTAAGCCTACTAAAAATGCACATCTTAATATCTTATCGCTGACTCCACCAAATGGTACCGACAACTTTCGTAGGTCAGCTAGGTACACGTCAACCGTTTCCTTGGCCTGAAGTCGCCGGCTCGTAAACTGTTGCCATGCAACAAACGGATCTGTACCAAATGCTGTATACAGGCCATGTTTGATTGTATCCCAGTCTGGTTCATCCCCGAGTTGCTGGTAGACTGCATAGGCCCCTCCGATTAACCTCAGAGGAATGACTGTGGCTGGTTCTTTAATTCTGCACAGTGTACAGATCTTCTCAGCCTTTTCAACCAATTCAACAACAGACGGTCCAGTGGTAGATCCATCAAACTCAGGTATCAAGCGAAAATCGAATTTGTCCATTTTCTGCCTTTCGAGTCACCGCACACCAAGAGCCGAGATAGCTTATAACTTCCAACCTCTGTATATCTCACTTATCTCTTTGAAATCCAACTTCAAAGTGAACGTCCAAAACAACAAATCAACCCTCTTTTATCTCCAACCAGGAGCATCTCATTTACATATCAGGTGGTCACATTGCAGGCATATAAAGAGACAAGGCAGCCATTTTTGTTTCTTTCTTCTTCATTACTTCCACGACCGACCCATTGAACTATGCACACATCCTAGTTAGGTAAGTCCCGCGTTTCCCTACAATAGGAAACAGCATAATTGAGTGAAATCCTGCTAAAGACAGCATTTCCCAACATAGGGATATAAACATGCACTAGACAGCAGCAGAATTGAATGAAATGCTGACCAAGACAGTGTTTCCCAACATAGGCATTACAACATGAACTAGGCAGCAGCAGAATTGAGTGAAATGCTGCAAAAGACAGCATTTCCTAACATAGGAATGTAAACATGCAATAGGAAACAGCAGAATTGAGTAAAATGCTGCAAAAGACAGCATTTTCTTACATAGGGATGTAAACATGCAACAGGAAACAGCAGAATTGAGTGAAATGCTGCAAAAGACAGCATTTCCCCACATAGGGATGTAAACATGCAATAGGAAACAGCAGAATTGAGTGAAATGCTGCAAAAGACAGCATTTCCCGACATAGGGATGTAAACATGCAATAGGAAACAGCAGAATTGAGTTAAATGCTGCAAAAGACAGCATTTCCCCACATAGGAATGTAAACATGCACTAGGCAGCACCAGAATTTAGTGAAATGCTGCAAAAGACAACATTTCCCTACATACAGATGTAAACATGCACTAGGATGCAGCAGAATTGAGTTAAATGATGCCAAAGACAGCATTTCCCCACATAGGGATGTAAACATGCACTAGGATGCAGCAGAATTGAGTGAAATTCTGCAAAAGACAGCATTTCCCCACATAGAGATGTAAACATGCACTAGGCAGCACCAGAATTTAGTGAAATGCTGCAAAAGACAGCATTTCTCCACATACAGATGTAAACATGCACTAGGATGCAGCAGAATTGAGTTAAATGATGCCAAATACAGCATTTCCCCACATAGGAAAACATGCACTAGGCAGCACCAGAATTGAGTGAAATTCTGCAAAAGACAGCATTTCCCCACATAGAGATGTAAACATGCACTAGGCAGCAGCAGAATTGAGTGAAATGCTGCAAGAGACAACATTTCCCCTACATAGAGATGTAAACATGCACTAGGCAGCAGCAGAATTAAATGAAATACTGCAGAAGACAGCATTTCCCCACATAGGGGTGTAAACATGCAATAGGCAGCAGCAGAATTAAATGAAATGCTGCAAAAGACAGCATTTCCCCACATAGGGGTGTAAACATGCATTTGGTGATATGTTTGTGATGCATGCAAATAGCAGACAGGTGACTA
The DNA here is from genome assembly GCA_963556195.1 of Sepiola atlantica. Taxonomy (NCBI): domain Eukaryota; kingdom Metazoa; phylum Mollusca; class Cephalopoda; order Sepiida; family Sepiolidae; genus Sepiola; species Sepiola atlantica. The sequence goes on along the minus strand of CAUVYP010000928.1, from coordinate 95,975 downwards.
ATATTTATCAAAGAGAAGAGAGACCAAGCAGAAGATTGGAAATATGTTTGATCTGGAAGTTTATTCACTTGAGAAAAAAATGTTTTTCAGAATAGGGATTACTGGCTGTGGTTATGGACCACTTCAGTTTTTAGAAATAATGGCTGGAACCCCCTGGGGATTGGGCTTTGGATGTTCATGGATAAGACTGGCCATTATTGTAGTGGAAAAACATAAGACTTACCTGTAATACCAGACCAGGCCATGTGGAACAACAGAGTTAAAGCAAATGGCTGGTTTTATAGAAAGGAAGTACCAAATGATCATGTGACCTATTTTGCATTGCATGATGGGAGTCCCCATAAAGAGGACAGGAAATGAGAAAGCGCACTTCTTCTTTGGTTCATCCCGGATTGAGACCAGTGATGGTGGAGGTCGGATTTGGTGCTGTCAGAAGAATGAAGTTGGAGTTCAAGTTGGTGTTTGCGGACTAGTGACTGTTTTGGGTCGGACTGAGTGCCCTCAGAAGAGAGACATTTTGGTGTTTTCGGATGACAAGCTATTTCGGCGGTCTACCTACATAACAGGATGGGTGACAGAATCAAATTAAGCAGTGACGTATTGAAGGCGTACGCTGGTGATGGAGACGTAGTGCGATGGCTGTCTAAATTGAAGATGGTCGCAAGATTGCAGAAAATTGAGGATGTGGCAACCTTGATTCCATTATATTTGGAAGGAAATGCACTTTCGGTCTACCTGGAAATTAATGACGCTGAACAAGACGACGCAGATTTGATAGAGGCAAGACTAAAGATCGCTTTCGCAGAAAGCGTTTTCGATGCCTATAGCAAAATGCGCAGGATCACATGGACAGGGGAGCCAGTAGATGTCTTTGCGACGGAGATCCGGAGGCTAGTGGGACTGACGGGTTATGCAGGGATGAGCCTTGAAAAACGGTGAAAATGACGTTTGTGACTGGTCTTCCTGATAGTGTGTCCACAGAGCTGCAGAGACTGACAATGATCGAGAGCATGAACATGGATGAAGTGCTGACCCATGCCAGGGTGCTGACAAAGAAGAGTCACCAGTTGGAGGCAACCGCGAGTGTAAGCCTGATGGGAGGGAAGTCCGCAGTTAAAGATAATATCTCGTGGGGGCAGTCACCTAGAAAAGCCCCAGTGAAATGTTTTCGATGCCAGGGGCCTCATTTTGTACGGGACTGCCGAGAACCTAAGCCTGGCATAACCTGCTTCCGTTACGGACAAACTGGGCATATCAGCCGAACCTGCACGGTACAGGGAAGCGATTAGAGGGGTGCCATCGCGCCAGTGGCTACTCCCCCTATCAAGTGACGGCGCATAGGACTGCATTACCACAGGTGGAGGTCACCGCAAACGGGAAGAGAGCCAAAGCCCTGGTTGATACCGGCTGCACGACCACGTTGGTGACAAGGGATGTTGCTAAATCTTGGCATGGAACAACCAGTGTGAGGGCGGTTGATGGCCGTGAGGAATGTGCACTGTGAGAGAGACCGAACTTGAGGTGAGGGCAATTGTGATGGAGCGGCTTGTTGCAGGTGTTGATGTTGTGTTGGGCCTGGATGTCATCGATCGACTAGGGGGTGCTATGTTTAGCATGGGCATGATCACATTTGGATGCGAGTGCCCAGTCGGATTGGCAGGGATGGAGAGTGTTAAACCCAAGAAGGCGGAACCGTGCCAAATCAAAGACAAAGACTTTCAGGCCAGTTTTGATGGAGATAAGTGGACGGTGGAATGGCGTTGGATTTCAGAGCTGCCAATACTAAAAAATCAAGTTGGGTGCTACGAAAGTACTCTGAATGGTGACACAAGGGCTGAATTTGAGAAAGAGATAGCGAGGTGGATTGAGGAAGGTATCCTTGTACCATGGTCCGGGGAAGCAGACGGAGTCCTACCACTCATGGCGGTAGTCCAGCCCACCAAAGGGAAGGTTAGGCCAGTATTGGACTACAGAGATCTAAACCAGCATATTGCTTGCCACACAGGGGACGGTATCGACGTTTGCGAGGAAGTAATGTGAGAGTGGAGGAAGATGGAGCAGGCAAGCAAGATTGTGGACCTAAAATCAGCCTACCTCCAGATACACATAGACGAGAGGCTATGGCAGTACCAGCTGGTTAAGTTCAAGGGTCAGACTTTTTGCCTGACAAGGTTGGGTTTTGGGCTCAGTTCTGCACCCAAAATTATGACTGCAATTTTGAAAACTGCTGGGGAAAAATAACGAGGTGGAGAGGGCCACAAGCTCATATATTGATGACATCCTGGTCGAGGAAGGAAATCTGTCCGCGGAAAGTGTTAGCAATCACGTTGGAAGATATGGATTGATTGCGAAGCCACCTGAGTCACTAGAAAATGGCACGGCCCTAGGACTAAAGCTGCAAAGGAATAAGGAGGGGACGTTGATGTTCGGACGGGGTAATGAGGTGCCGGATATCTCAGACGGACTGACTAAGAGAGAGCTGTTCTCCATATGTGGGAAGCTGGTTGGCCATTACCCCATTTGCGGGTGGCTCAGAGTAGCATGCAGCTATATAAAAAGGCGGACCGAAGGCGGCCGCTGGGATGACACAGTGACCGAGGATGTTGTGCAGTTGATACGCGAGGTGGTGGAGGAGGTTAAGGTGGAAGACCCCGTCAAAGGAAAATGGCGTGTCGAACGGGGCAAAGAAGGTGTGATCTGGTGTGATGCTAGCACTCTGGCTCTCGGTGTGCTGCTTGAAATTGAAGGAGCAACAGTGGAGGATGCCGCTTGGCTACGCAAAAGGAATGACCATGTCCACATAAATGTTGCAGAGCTCAAGGCTGCAGCAAAGGGAGTGAACCTGGCTCTAAAGTGGGGCTTGAAAAATGCAGAGTTGAAAACGGACTCGGCCACAGTGGCCTCCTGGATCCAGTCAGAAGTCTCAGGAGACAGGAGAGTAAGGACCAAGGGAGCAGCTAAGATGCTGATCAAGCGTAGGCTCGGGATTTTGGGAGACTTGATTCGCGAGTTTGGACTGAGAGTGTCGGTTACGCTTGTCCCAACTCAAAAGAACAGAGCAGATGCCCTGCCCCGAGTAAAGAAGGCCTGGCTTAAAGAGAAGGATGCAGCGGCTGTGTGCGCCGTTAGTGAGGAAGTGAGAGAGCTGCATGAAATGCACCACTTTGGGAAAGAGAGGACACTTTTCTTGCAAGAAAGGTGAACCCGAGTGTGACAAAGGAGGCGGTTAAAGAAGTGGTGGAACAATGCAGAGAGTGTCAATCAATTGACCCTGCCCCATCCAGGCACGAGAGAGGGGAATTACAGGTGACTGAAACTTGGAAACGGCTGGCCATTGACGTCACGCATTATAGGAACGATATATTCCTGTCAATGGTCGACTGTGGACCTGGGAGAGTGGCAATCTGGCGTAAGTTGAGAACGGAAACCGCGAGTGAAATCTGCAGAGCCATGGAGGCGGTGTTTTTGGAGAGGGGGCCAGTGGAGGAGATATTACTGGATAATGGTGCCGCCTTCCGCTCTGAAGACTTTACAGAGCTGTGTGCCAGGTGGGGAACCCGGCAATTTTTTCGGGCTGCATATCGACCGGGAGGAAATGGGATTGTCGAAAGGCATCACCGAACCATAAAGGCTGTTGTAGAGAGAGGCTGAATCTCACCAGAAGAGGCGGTATTTTGGTACAACATGTCTCCAAAGAGTGGTCAAGATGAAGAGTCAGTGCCGCATCAGTCAGTCTTTCGGTATGAGTGCCGTCATCCTCTTGCTAGAACGAACATAAGTGAAGAGGGACAAGGATCCATCACAGTTGGTGAAGAAGTGTGGGTCAAGCCACCGGGAGCTCTATGCACTACACGTTGGGGACGAGGAAGGGTAACGCATGTACAGTCTGTAAACAATGTGAGTGTTGACGGGATGCCGCGACACGTGTCTCTCTGCCATAAAATGGAGATGCTGAGGAAGAAGCCGGTGAATCCCCGTTGGAAGAACCCCCGCGACGCTCTAATCGTGAGAGGAGACAACCGGTCTGGATGGCTGACTATGCGAGGTGAGATGTGATTTTAAGATCACGGGGGCATGTAGTGGAAAAACTTAAAAACATAAGACTTACCTGTAATACCAGACCAGGCCATGTGGAACAACAGAGTTAAAGCAAATGGCTGGTTTTATAGAAAGGAAGTACCAAATGATCATGTGACCTATTTTGCATTGCATGATGGGAGTCCCCATAAAGAGGACAGGAAATGAGAAAGCACACTTCTTCTTTGGTTCATCCCGGATTGAGACCAGTGAAGGTGGAGGTCGGATTTGGTGCTGTCAGAAGAATGAAGTTGGAGTTCAAGTTGGTGTTTGCGGACTAGTGACTGTTTTGGGTCGGACTGGGTGCCCTCAGAAGAGAGACATTTTGGTGTTTTCGGACGACAATTATCTCGAGTGATCAGTCTCTCTGGGTGGTCAAATGGGGATGACTGAGAAAGACCAGAATCTAAGATTTCTGGTAAAAAGTTCATATACTCCAGCGTATGGGTAGAAGAGAGAAGTTAGAGCCTGCCCTTCAGGATGTGAGGCAGTCAATCAATCAGTCTGAGAGAGTTGGATCTGTGTGCCTCTCCAAGCAAGATAGGCCCTTGTGGACTTACGTTTTGTTTTGATCGGGCAAAAGTCTTTCAGCTACAAGTCTGCTATTTAACCTAAGAAAACGAGTATTATTTTAACCTGCAAAGAAATAAACCCTTCTTAATTGTTTTTAAACTGGAGTTGTGGTGTTATTTGGAGGGAGAATTCCTTTGTTGCAGCGTTGACTGAATTGCTCAAATGAAAACAGATTTAGTCTTTGAAGCTGCTCTTTATGGAGAGTCCAACACGCAGGTGTTTTTTTTAAAGTATTATTTTTTCTTCATCGAAGTAGAACTTAGAATATGGAAGACAAGAACATCATCCACCTGACAACGTAAGAATGGGCCAAAGTCTTATCTGGGGCCCTACTTCTCCATATTGTATGAAATATTGCCGAAGTAATATTTTATTTTTTTAACATAGTTCACCCCAAACAAGGCAAGCTGCCACTGTAGACGTAAGGGGCTACTGAGAATTAGGGTGAATCCTCACTGTGACCCCCTGTCTAGAGCATATCCTATTTACAACATAGTATAAAATCTATCTGAACAAATATATTTTAACTAATATATCCACCCTTAGACAAACCTCTTGCTGCCCAACTCCCCACCCAGGTTTCCCCCCTATAAATCTAGCCCCTATCCCAGTAGCCCCTTATACTTCAGTCGCAATATGCTTGTAAAAGCATATTAAAAAAAAGCGGATAAAAGTTTGAAAAATAAAAAAAATTATTTATTGCAGAGTGATGATGTCTGTTGAGAGTGTCGGCCGTGTCTGTACCTATCTGACTTGAATAAGAAAAGGGTCACCAGGGTTCGAATGAAAACACCAACGTCTTCTCTATAATAATATATTCAATTGGTCTTGAGTTTATTCCCGTCCCTCGTCACCATGATGACGAGAGGAGAGAGAGAATGCTAATCAGTCGATGTTGAAGTCTTAACTCAAACCTATTTTTATTTGCCTGGGAAAATAACTGGGTGAAACTTAATAGGCTTCCAGTGCATATATCAGTGATGTGCTAATCGCCTGTGTATCACTATGCCTATCTATGCTGACTGAATCACAACTCAATATAATACAAGGTATTGCACGTACATATAAACAAAATAGATATCTCATATTTAACATTTATATCAAAATTGATTTATTTGTCAGCCAATACTTTTCCTGGTTAAAAAAAAATCAAATTGTGCAGATCAGTTATAAATAATAATTAAAAAAAAGACAATTTTGTTATTTGGACAAAAAGAGTTTCAAGACATAATCAGCTGACTGTATATCTTTTGGCATTTCCATCAAGCCATAATCCAACTTATCATTGTTTTTTTTAATTGGTTCAAGAAGTCTTTCAGGAAACACAGGTGCCACCAACATTGCATCAAAGATCCTCAAGTTCTTGAAGGAGTTGAATGTTTATCTCATCAAGATTTCCACTTGTATTCGCCAAATCTGAATCAATGTTTTCACTCGATGGTTCAGCATTCAACTGGTTGACCTGTACATTGGAAAAAAAAAGAAAATGGTCAACTATTATTTGGTTCCAGATTTGTGTTGGTAAATTATAAAAAAAAAACGTCCTGCAAAATGATTTACGTTTCAGAATTTTTTAGATGAGAATTGATAATTTGTATTATTTTTGATTTTTCTTGCACCTACAAACAACGTGACAACACCCATAATCATATCATGTGATCAGGAGTAAAAATTTAAATGAGCAAAACGAAAACTACTTGTTATCAAAATGCAGAGAGATTCTAAGTTTTAATGACGATTGGAGGATTAAGTGTGGAGTGGTTTTAAAGAAGCTCTGAAATGACATCCTTCACAACCACCACCTAACAACAAAATCTGTTTTCTCACCATCAGAACCGGGTCAAGTGATGCTCCTTGCCAAAAAATATCGGTCTTTGTTGAGTTCAGTTCTGCTGCCACTTTGCCATTTCCCAAAATGACCAAAATGATTTTGGAGAAAGCATCTTGAAGAGATCTTTGGTAGGAGATTTTCTTTGCTTTATGATAAGCCACGAGTTTGGATAAAATGTCTACAAAGACAAAAATAAAAAACAAAGGCAGAAAAAAAATCAAAGATGCAATTCAAGAAGGAGCTAGATGTTGATATGAAAAGAAAAATCTAAATTATATATGCAACTAGCCGATTTACCCAGCATTGCCTGGGTATCAAATATCTTGAATGGCTAGTAATAGTGTATACCCTACGCCAAAAATGACAGAAAAAAATGTATGCTTTGTCAGTGTTCACATTAATATTGATATAAAATCATAGAATTACGTAATTTAATTTTTCATATATAAATTATTTCTGATGACGTTTACGTTATCAGAAATAAAAAAACACCTATTGTTGACTTTTTATTTAGAGTGGAGGATTTCTTTGCAAATTAATTTCAGACGGTGGGGGTCGTCTGACTTGCTATCTAATGTAAGTCTTTCTAATGTTTTTTAAAATTTTCAATAGGATAATTAGGAACTGAACTATCGCAAGTTGAAAAAAAATGGCAATCGGTGGTTGAAGAGGTTTCTTGTAGTTATTGAAGGAAAGGAGGTTTGTCTTTGCGGCATTAAATGTTACCATCCATTTATGACCCCATTCCACTACAGACTGGAGGTCACTTTCTAAGGATTCAGCCATTGCCTCAGATATTTTGCCCACATAACAAGATTAGAGTGTGGTGTCATCAGCAAATATACCAATCTCAGACCCAATATCTTCAGGGAGGTCGTTTATGAAAATCAGGAACAGTAGAGGTCCAAGGATAGATCCCTAGGGTGTACCCTAGGGATCTATCTATTTATGTAATGTTGCTTGGATGAACGGCCACTGATGATAACCTGGATCTTTCTTTTGGTTAGGAAGGAAGGATCTGTAGTTGAGTGGGGACACAGATGGATGGTAACATTTAATGTCATTAAGACAAAGCTCCATTCCTTTAACAACTACCGATTACTATGGAAAATAACACCCTACCTGAAAGTTTAAAAGTTCAAACTCCTAGGGCTAACATGAGTTGGAACAAATACATAGAAGACATTGCCAAGGCTGCTGCAAAGAAAGTAAGCTCCCTCTACCGTGCTAGAAAATTTCTCTTACCTGCCAGTATACTATATCTCTACAAATCCCCATCCGCCATGCATGGAGTATTGCTGTCACCTATGGGCTAATGCACCATCCACTAGTCTCTCCCTCTTAGACAAGGTCCAAAAAAGAGTCTCTAATCTGATAGGTCCCTCACTATCCACCAAGCTCCAGGTCCTGTTGCATCACCGAAATGTTGTATCCTTGTGCTTTTTTTTATAAGTACTTCAATTGAATGTGCTCCGATGAACTTGCTGATCTGGTGTGCCCTCAACGTAAATATACTTGACCAACTCAACAATTAATTTGATGTTGATATAGTTAGGATAATTCTAATGATATAAGAATATATTGAAATACCAACACGCTCAAACAAATCTCGATATTGCTAATTTGCATATTTATTTATTTTTAAGTTTCTAATAAATTAATATTCTTAATATATACATTTCTAATTTGTATGGTCAAATGTTCTTCTACATACACAATCGTTTTATCGAAAATGCTATTATAATCATAAATGAAATTAAATAAAGAGATTTTATTAAAAAAATGATAGCGTTTTAAAATTTTTTTTAAAGTCTTATTTTCAAGGGAGATAATTTAGTAAAGCATCAAATATCGCTGGGATGTTGAGAATAGATACTACACTTTGATCTGATCTGGTCAAGGAACCATAAAAATATTTTTTGTGACTAGGCATTTTTAAATTAAGAAAACAAAATGATTTAATTGGAATAATTTTTAATGGACAGTGTAGTGTAGTATCATAAGACCGCCCTTGCAGGAATTACCTCCTCCATTTTTAAGGGTGTGTGAGGGAGAATCCTCCTAGAATGAAAAAAAAAACTCGATTCAATCGGAATATCTTTTAAGGGGGAGGGGGTAGTGTAGTATCGGTTCTGTTCTCATAAGACCGCCCTCGCATATGAATTACCTCCTCCTCCTTTTTGGGTGGAGGGAAGTAATGTTCGTTCGTCATATTATCAGGGGCTTAGTGTAGTATATGTTCGTTCACCATAATACTAGCAAAGGAAGAATAATAACTCAAGTTTATAATAAATATGTCTTTTTAAAGTAGAAAATTATGAAAGAAGTTATCGTTCTTCCTTAGCTAGCATATTTATCTTTGCTTATAAAGATGGCGACTATATTTTTCTGGACAATTTTCATTTAGGCATTTTACGTGGACAATGAAACTTGCCATTAGTTTTAATGTTATCTCAATGAATAAATGCAAAAGTTTTTTCCATCTATCCTAACTATATTAACAGTAAAACGGTTTATGTTTATTTAATTCTCTGTAGTATATTTTCATTCGTCATAATACATTCCTCCCAGGCATTACCTCCTCTTCGGGAGTGGGGAGGCAGTATAATATATGTTCGTTCCTTACGATACCATCTTCCCAAGATTACCTTTATGTGTGTGTGTGTGTGTGGGGGGGTTAGTGTACTATCTATTCTGTTGTCATGATATCATCCTCCCAGACATTAACTCCTACTTTCTTGGTGGGGGGAGTGTTTGTTTGCCATGATATCATCCTCCCAATCATTACCCCCGCCTTTGGGGTCAGTGTATGTAGTTCGTTCATCATGATATTCTTTCAGCCTAGCAAAAATATATGACCAGAGGAAGCATATTTTTGATAGTATGCTATAAAGTTTTTTTTGTTTTGTTTTTTATTTGCAAATGATTCACTTCTGCGAAGCATTCATATTCAATGCTACCCTTCCGAACTCTTAGACAACACAAAAGTAAAAATACTAAATCACTTTATAGAATGACTTACTGGTAGATAAGTAACTTTCTTCCCAGGCACCAAATCCTTCTGACACAATTCCATGATGTTGAAGAACCACTTCAGACAAACAACAAAAGGTGATTTTTTTGGAAGAATCACCGAAAGTCGTACCATTGTCTTCATCCAGATTTTCTTTCAACTGAAATTTACAAATAGAAAATGAGAAAATCTATGCCAGAATATGTTGTTCCTTAAATGTGTAGCCAATAAGTAGAATGTGTTCTTTTCTTTAATTAAGGATCAATCGTGTCATGAAAACAAAAGGCTTGATCACTGTTTTATGATACTAAATATTAGTTTTTGGGTACTAAATCTGAAACTAGCAGTGATTCAAAGCTACTCGGTGCGAGTATAGTGGTTGTGTATCCTCGTCTAAACCAATCCGATTGGAATTTATCCTTGGTATATTCCTAACAGAAGTTGGACTCTGCGGTGGATGGTGGAGCACAGAACAAGTGAATAATTCTACTTTTTTAATGAAAAAACAAATTAAAAAACAAACAAAAAAACAAAAGGGTAGGTGAAGCGCTCTTTAGCATTGGTGGTTCAATAAAATTACTGGTCCCCATCACCTCACTAGGTTGGCATCAGGAAAATTTTGCCTCCCAAAGTAAATTTGTCAAACTTCAGGCTATGCAATTTGAATGTTGGAAGCTTGCTGATGCTGCTTCAAATTGAGACTCTTTTAGGTCAGCAAAACATATACAGATGGAATAAAGATGATTAGAAAATCTTTTCATGTGAAAAATTAATTTTCTATTCAGTTCGTATGAGGTTTTGGTACATTACATACCTTCAGATATGCAAAAGCAAAGAGAAAAAAATGTTTTCATTCATCAGAGATAGTGTTACATAATAAGGACAAAGAGGAAAAGAAAGAGAAACAAAAAAGAAAGATGCAGAGAAAAGGAGACAAGAAGCAACGGAGAAATTGATTTCTGGTGACCTTCTAAAGAAGGTATAGAGTACTTTCTTTACCTATTCGTCTTTTTCTCTTCTTTTTCTTTTTCACTCTGTTTATTTTCTTTCCTTGTTCATTTGTAATACTATCTTTGATGTAAAACTTTCTTTTTTTTTTCTTTTGGCTTTTGCAGAGACCAAATAAAGCCCTTTCACATTAAACTATTTTAATGTTTCTGAGCATTTAGAGAAAGAGTGACTTTCTTTCTTCAGCTAATTTACAGTGTGTTCATACACACCATAAATACATGTGTAAATTAGATAGCAAAATAATAAGTCTTTTTACTTCTATATTATCCATAAGGTAATATAGAAGTAAAGAGACTTATAATTTTTAGTTACGCAAGAAGAATTTTTTAACAGATATATCGCAGTTTATGATATGTGTGTGTGTGTGTACGTATAGCCGTGTATATGGAAATGTGTGTGTATGTATATATATATATATATATATGTATACGAGTTTGTATATATGTGAGCATATGAATAAAGTTTATATATAGGTCAGTTTTGGAAAGAATGTATCCGCTGACCGTTAAAATATTTGGCCTCACACAAAGAGAATTATACTGAAGCAATATTGGGTAATAAAATGTATAAAAGGATTTTAAAAGTGGTCAAATGTACTTGATAAACTTAAATGATGAAAAGTAAAAGAAAGCGAGCAGCCCGAATGTGTAATTGGATATGAATCTTGCCCATTTAATTATGCACACATCCCCTTCCAACTAGGGTAATACACAAAATAAGGAAGTTTGTTATTTCTCATTTCATTTTTTCTAAAGGTCTGAAGAAGTTGGTTTTCGAAAGAGGACGCAACTTAAACATGTATGCACATATGTAACCAAAAATGTTTGTATAAATAAAAATTTATACTAAAAAACAGCTCTACTTGTTATTGAGCACTTTTTTATAAACACTGGAGTTTCATTGGATTAACATTTAGGAAACAAAAAATATAATACACATACTATATATATATATATATATATATATATATATATATATTTCTGAAAAAAGTTGGATAAAATCTGACCAAATGTAGAATAAGTGAAAAACAGACCAAAAATGTGAGTTTATATTTCACATATATTATCAAAAAAGACTTCATCAGAAATAAATGAAAAATACTTTTCTTTTTAGATTTACAAGAATGACATGATCACATAGTCTGAATGTATTATGGTTTCTTAAAAATACATTTGTATTTTTAAGAAACCATAAAGAGTGCAAAACTTGAATGATAACTAAATTTTTTGAGTGAAGATGGTTTCAATTTTATTTAAATTGCTTCTAAAATGTTGTTAAAACTTTTGATATATGTAAGAAGCTATAGATGAGTCAACAGGATATGCTATTGTCATATAGGAATAAATAGTGTTGTTACTGCTGACACTAGAGTTTGAACTGTTATCTCTCGATAATGGTTTGGAAGTCAATTTTTTAAAGCCATCCAACACATGCCAGCATGTAAAATGGACATTAAACCGAATATGATGATGAGTCACTCTATTTAATAAAGTGACTCCTCCTCATCATCATATTCGGTTTAATGTCCATTTTACATGCTGGCATGTGTTGGATGGCTTTAAAAAATTGACTTCCAAACTAACCTATCTGTGCCCAGGTCTTTATTTATTCCTCTTTCTCTCAACTCCATTCTTATCACTTCCTCCCATGTTTTCCTTGTCCTTCACTATGAACTGAATCTGCTACCTTGATTGTTATACATCTACTAACCCAAGAACTCTCATCCATTCTTTCAACATGGCCATCCCATTGAAGTCTCCTGTTCTACACACATCTCTCTATACTATCCAACTTTAATCTTCCTCTGAGGTCATCAGATCTAAGTCTGTTTTTAAGACTCACACATCCATCGTATCATTCTCATATCATTTCTCTTCATGCAACGCATGTCCTCAACCCTCATTGGACAAGTTTCACTTCCATAAATAATCACACTGTGCACACATGGCTGATAGACTCTTTCCTTGGTCGACAGTGGTAACGCTCTGCTGGTTAGTAATGACAGAAGTTCTCTGAACTTACTTCATCCACTCCTCACTCTTGCAATCACACTAGCACCTGTGCTCCAATGGTATCACCAAGGTAACAAAACTTCGACAACCTCAATAGCATCGCCATCCAAATATCCTTTGTCCACATCTGAGTTCTCATCCATCTCAAGTGTAAACTTGCGCATAAACTGGTTATCCTCTCTCAACTTACCAGTAATTCCACTGCACTTCTTATGTACCCAATTCTTATAAGTACCATAAGAGATTGAATTGCACCCGACTCCCTTGCCACAAACTGAGCAGGGGAACTTTCCTCTTTCTGGGAGCTTTCCAACACTCCACTGATCATCATGTTGGTCTTGGTAATATTCACTCTCAGACCTTTACTTTACATAGCTTTCCTCCAAGTCTTTAACTTAACAAGTAGGTCTTCAATGGTGTTAATCACCAGTTGACATGAATTATTAAGTAGTGTGCCTGTCTGGTCAAGACGTTCATTATTTTCTAGTTATGCTATGCTGATAAGTAACCAATATTGTTTTCATTGATTTTGACTTTGTTGTTTTATATTCTGTAATTAAATACTATTATTTTTCTATAATTGAGTTCTTTTATTGATTACGGCATTATTGTCGGTCTGTGATTTCACAAAAGTTATATAGAACTCTTTGAGATTTTTGTTATTCATAGATATACAATGTCCAAATGGACAAGTGAACACAAACTGCATTAGTCTTATGTTTCGGAATTTTGTAGATGAGGATTTGGATTATTCGGACTACTATTCTCATCTTAATTGTTATATTCATAATGTTTCGGCCGATGTAACCTCTGACCTTTGTCAGATGCATCTTGCTGAAGTTTGGAAACTGTATAGAATTTTGAACTGAACCTCTTATTTAATCCATAGGAGTACATTGTTCTCATTCCGTCAGCTATGACCGGGTAGAAGTGTTAATTTTATTTTTTATTTTTAGTTAGTATCACCAGTTATCAGTGAAACACTGAAATGAAAAGTCGGCCTGAAAAATATAGTTGCCATTTTTATAAACAATCCGAAATGAGGCACAATGATTCTCTTAACTAGAAAATTATCAACTAGAATAGTTAATAATTTTCTAGTTAAGGGAATCCTTTAAAAAAAAACCCAAAAACAAACAATTACATTATTTTCCATTTTTTACCGTTGACCCTGTAATAAAAACTGGACGCCGAATATAACTTAAGGATAAGCTTTATTTAACCATTTGTGGCTTACTGCGACAAATAGTGTTTTAACATTCACTCTTAATATACACGAATATAGAACATTCCATTATTACTTAAAGGGGGAGACGGGCATCAATTATCTTTGTTACTACATTCTCCCCCATCTATCTTCTTATTCGTAGGGAACAAAATCATCCCATCGACCTGGCCTCCTGCGGGTTCTTTGAGGGCGTCTTGGTTGTTCGTGCCCGACATCCATTTCTAATCTAGGCTCCTCGGAACCTGACGACGTTTCGGGACTGTCTTGTGTGGCTGGTTTAGGGCTAAAATATCTTGCTCCAAATCGCTCTCGTTTTCTACGGCGCTTCGGTCGCTTGGTGTCTGAAGATTGAGTATCTGTCTCAGATATTGGGTGAAACCGCTTTCGTGGTACCCATCTGTCGTCCGAACTAGAGTCAGAGACGACTCTGTTAGTATATTCAGATTCGTTTTGTTGGGACTCTGAACTTGACGTATCTGGCACACGATCACCTAAGTGGGTCGGACTTGTTCCACGAACCGGAGCTGTATATCCATCTGAAGCAGTTCTACGTTCATATACATTTCCTGCTGGGGCTAGATCCCTTAAGGAGACAGTAGATTGCCTTCCTTCTGAATTTCTGACCAGTGCATACTGAGGGTTCGCTTCGATTAATTCTACCTCGCTTACCAATGGGTCATGTTTACTATGACGAACATGGCGTTTTAATAAAACTGTGCCAGGTTGTGCAAGCCACGAGGGAAGTGATGTGCCTGGTGAGCTTCATCGTGGGAACGAGAAGAATCTCTCATGTGGGGTAGCGTTTGTCGCTGTACATAATAGAGTCCTAATAGCGTATAAGGCCATGGGGATGAGACTTTCCCAATCGGAGATCGGACTATTGCGATTTGCTGCTGCCAACTGTACTGTGTTCCATATTATACCATTGTATCTTTCGCACTGTCCGTTTCCTTGAGAATTGTGAGGAGTTGTTCTACTTACAGCTACTCTTCGTTCATGCAGAAACTGCTTGAGTTCGTCCGACATAAAAGCAGACCCACGATCTGAATGTATATATGCAGGCACTCCAAAAACGGCAAAAATGGAGCAGAGGCCTTGAATTACTGTTGCAGCCGTTACGTCTGGGCAGGGGATGACGAACGGAAATCTTGAGTACTCGTCTATTATTGTGAGCATGTATTTATTTTTAGTTTTAGAGGGTAAAGGGCCCTTAAAATCCAGGTTAAGTCTTTCAAAAGGCTGTGTGGCCTTAATGAGTGTTGCTGGAGGAGGTTTGTAGAACCTGGGCTTATTTTCTGCGCATATCCGACAAGAGTTCGTAATTCTTTTTACGTCTTCAACAGAATATGGCAAGTTTCTGCTCCTGACTACGTGAATCATTCTTGTGATACCTGGGTGACACAATTCCCTGTGTATATACTGAAGATCATCTGAGCCAGTTACCAGGCCACATACCCTTGAAAGCGCGTCGACCGCGGCATTCTCCTTACCAGGGCGGTAAGTGACGTCAAAGGAGTAGCAAGAAAGCTCCATTCTCCATCTCGCTATTTTCTCGTTTTTTATTTTACTCGTTGGTTTTGGGTTAAACATAAACGAGACCGACTTTTGGTCAGTGATTAATTCAAAATGTCGGCCGATTAAGTAATGCCTCCATTTTCGTAATGCCTCAACTATGGCGTACGCTTCTTTTTCTATTGCCGAGTGTCGTCGCTCGGATCTCGAAAGTGTTCTTGAAAAAAAAGCTACAGGACGACCGGATTGTCTCAGTGAGGCAGCTATCGCACAGTCGGAGGCATCCGTCTCAACTAATAGAGGGATAAAAGGATCCACAGCAGAAATGGCAGACTGAGCAATGTTCCTTTTCATGTTTTGAAATGCTCTGATGGTGGAACAGGACAACGGAAAAGTAGATACTTGCGTCAATGGGTGTATTTTTTCTGAAAAAGACGCAACCCATTGGGAGTAGTGAGCAAACATACCGAGGGCTCGTCGTAAAGAGGGCATGTTTCCAGGGATTGGTAATTCCATTAGCGGTTTCAGTCGCTCGGGATCCGGCGTCATGGTGCCATTTTTGACAATGTATCCCAATAATTTGATGCTTTTCAAGTTGTAGGAACATTTTTCACTGTTCAAAGTCAGATTATATTTCTTGACGGCAGCCATGAATCGTTTAAGGTTGTGGTCATGTTCAGCTTGGTTATGTCCGCATACTGTGACATTGTCTATATATGCAACAGTACCCTTCAATTTTTCATTGGAGATTATTTCATCTATTACCCTCTGGAAGCTAGCCACACCATTTGTTATCCCAAAAGGAATTCGGCAGAACTGATATAGGCGACCGCAGGCCTCGAATGCCGTGTAGGGCTTATCCTCTGGATTGATAGGTACCTGATGGTAGGCACTTCTGAGATCCAAAGTACTGAAAGTGTGATATTTTGCAATATTAGAAATCATTTCGTCAATACGAGGCAGTGGATAGGCATCGAGTAATGTATATCTGTTGATGGTCTGGGAATAGTCAATGACCATCCTTTTCTTGTGATTTTCAGTGGCTGTTACGAGGACCTGGGCTCGCCATGGAGATTCACTTGGCTCTATAATTCCTTCCTTAAGTAGTTTTGTTACTTCTGCTGCAATGAACTGTTTGTCCGTTTCTGAATAGCGTCTTGATTTTATTGCTACTGGTTTACAGTCAGGAGTTAAGTTTGTAAAAAGTGACGGGTGCCGCACTTTGACAGCTGCTAGTCCACATACGCTTAGAACCGGCTTGGGGCCACCAAAAGGAATTTCAACGCATGAATGTTGTTTTAGAAAATTGTGACCCAAAATCACTTCGCAGCAAAGGTTTTTCATTACTGATAATTTGATCCCTTGATAGGAGTTTCCTTTTAGTTTCAGGTTAACCATGCAATATCCAATTACATGGGACGATAAAGATGAATTTGCCATTGATATTTGGTTGGAACAAGGAAATATTTCCCATTTATTCGCTTTTACAATACTGGCATTAATAAAACTTTCGGAACTGCCTGTATCAATAAGCGCATGAATAGTCAATCCATTGATTTTTACCCTCACGATTGTTTTTGAGAGGCAGCCGGGGAATGCAGCTGCTATTGTAATTGGTGCTACAGTAGCAAGAGTAGCCGAACGTTTTTTTTGAGAAGGTGACCGGCAAACTTTCGAAAAATGTCCCTGCTTATCACACTTGTGGCATCTAACATCTCGAGCCGGGCAGGACGAACGAGCATGTATACGAAGGCCACAAAAGTAGCATGTGGATCCAGCTGAGGCGGCAGTGATAAGTTGTTCGTGATCGTTAGAAAGGGGGGTGGCAGCATCTTGAACAATGGAAGAATTTTGAACATGCAGAGGAGCGGCTACGATAGCAGCTCCCAAAATATCGGGTTGTAAATAGAAGACAGACTGCTTCTGTGCCATGTCCAACGTTAGAGCTTGTTCATAAGCTGTTGGTAAGTCTAGGTCTTTATTCTCTAGTAGTCTTTGTCTTATTTGGTTGGACTGTATTCCATTAATAAATGCGTCCCTGATAAAAACATCTCTCGCTTGGTTCGCAGTTAAGGCTGTAAATTCACACTCGTGACTTAACGTCTTTAGAATCTGAAGATATTGTTCAAGGCTTTCTTCTGGTTGTTGACGCCGGGTAGCAAGTAAATGTCTAGCAAAAATAGTATTTTTTTTCTTGACAAACATGGCTTCTAAAATGTCCACCGCAGTTTCATAATTTTCACATTCAGATAAATTTCTATAAATAGCAGTAGAGACATGATGTAAAAGAAGGGTATATTTCTCAGTACCTGTTAAAGCCGCGTTTGAAGATAACTGTAGAGCTGTAAGAAATCCTTCGAACATTTTTCTCCAATGCCGCCATTTGTCAGTAGATTCCGAGTCGGCCGTATCAAGGTCTAGACGATCGGGTTTCAAGTAACGTTCCATAACGAATGGTTAAATAAATTGTAATAAAAACTGGACGCCGAATATAACTTAAGGATAAGCTTTATTTAACCATTTGTGGCTTACTGCGACAAATAGTGTTTTAACATTCACTCTTAATATACACGAATATAGAACATTCCATTATTACTTAAAGGGGGAGACGGGCATCAATTAACTTTGTTACTACAGACCCTTGTAAAATAATGTTTTTCTTTGCATTTGTATTTACTTACTTTTTGTTTGAAAAAAAAGGTTCCATCTTTCAACTAGAAAATTATGAACTTGAGTTATGTGCCCTTACCCTCGTTTATAAAGATAGTAATTACGTTTTCCCGGGTGAGTTTTAATTTTTGTATTTCATGCATCGATGAAACTCACTACAATTTAATGTTATATATATTTTTTTAAAACATAGTTTAAATAAATATAAGTTTTGTTTCAAGTAATACTCATTTCACTCTAAGTAATTTGGGTGACTGAAATAGGTATTAACCAAAAACACAAAAGAGAAAATGTTGAATCTGGGACTTTATAAAAACATTAACCCGTCTTCCACTTTGAAAACATCGAATTTCTCAGAAGAAAAATAAAAAAATTCGATGGCGATTACTTTTTACTGGGTGAGTTTTCATTTTGGCATTTAATGTGTCGATAAGACTTGCCATAACTTAGTGTTTTAATGTTATTTATTTTTTATGATTGCCTTTTTGTTTTTTTTTGTTAATTCTTATTTAAGTTATTTAGAGTGAAATGGGTTGATACCCATTTCACTCTAAATAACTTAAATAAGAATTAACAAAAAAACAAAAAGGCAATCATAAAGATGAACGTCCCCCAACATAATGCAATAAAAAAAATTTGTATGTAATGGTTTTATGTATTTTTTTAAATATTATTAAATGAGGAACGTTTTGGAGTTGAAATCAATGTATTATTATGTAGTAATAAGTGTAAATATTAGAATGCATTCGTTGTTAATACGACATGCTTTGTTATGGTTATATCGGGTCGCCATCTTGAGAAGTGGTTTCCCAACTTTATTTACCAGAGAGTTACCTCTCAGGGGAATCTAAAGGGACGTAACTTCGTCATACTGTAACATAACTCTTTTTACAAAAAAAGATATCCACTTATGGGTTGTATCTTTTTTTTTGGGGGGGGGGGGCTTTATGACATGTCCCGACCTGGTGATTATGCTGGTTGGTGTATTGTTAGGTGTGTTTGGAGGTTTGTGGGGAGGTTGTTCAGTGTGATGCTGTGTATTGGGGTTCGTGCATTATTCGCATGACTAGAGTCTTCCATCAGGTGCCTACGCTTTCTGCGTAGAACTTGTCCGGCTGAGGTTTTTACGATGTAGGACCGCGGTTCAGTGCAGGCTTGTCTAACGACTGCCGGGGTCTATTTTCATGAGTCTTGGTTCTGTACGCGAACCTGCTGCTCTGTGCTGGAGAGATCCTTCGCATGCTTATCATGCTGTGACTTCCGGTTCAGGCGATCCCTAATTTCCTCCCTTCTGGCATTTCGCGGGGAGATTGCTGATCAGCTTCCGACCACATAAAAGTTCCCCAGGGGATGAAATGATATGGTCTATGGGTCATGTCTATGTCTCGGCTGCTCAGCATAGCCTTTCTCATGGCTAACTTGATCGTCTGAATGCATCGTTTCGCCATACCATTCGACTGTGGATACCTTGGAGAAGAGGTGATGTGTTTGGCAAATTCCTTCAAACAATACGAGCTGTAGTGTGACCCGTTATCACTGATGAGTCTTTCTGGGACTCCTTGTTCCCCAAAAATCTGTTTGGTCAGGTTGATAACTTCTTGACTAGAAATCCCTTAGTCTACATATAAAGGGGTACTTTGAATAGTAATCCACTATGAGTAAGTAATTGTATCCATTGAGGTTGAAGATGTCAGTGGCCACGATCTGCCATGGTCGCACTGGGATTTCCTGTAGCATGAGGGTTTCAGCACTCTGGGACCTCTGGCATAAGGTGCAGTGCTGGACTATCTTATTGCTGTCGCTATTTATGCCACTCTAAAAACGCAGCTTTTAGCGCTCAGCTTGCATTTTTCACTTCCTTGATGACCATGGTGAATTTTTTCGACTATTTCCGCCTTCCTTGTTTCGGGGATTAGTATCTGGTCACCTTTGAGCAGAATGGTGTTTTTAACAGAGAATTCATCTTGATAAGACCAGTATGGTCTAATGTCTCTGTGTACTTCTCCAAGAGTCTCAGGCCAGCCTTGAAAAATTTTTTCTTTCAAGATGCTTAACGTTGGGTCAGCATTTGTAGATTGGCAGATCTGCGCTAATTTCTTGGTTGAGAACTGCACAAAGTCCACCTTCAAGTCTAACTCAATGGCTTATTTATTCCTCTTGTTGGGAAGTCTGGATAGTCCATCCGCCAGTAACATCTCCTTACCCGGTCGGTATTTTAGGACCAGCTGCAGTAGCATTCGCTGGAGTCCAGGGGGTGCTGCTGTCAGGGTTTTAAGGCTGATCATCTCTAGGGGTTTATGATCGCTCTTTACTTCGATCGAACACTTACAGATGTATGTTCGAAAACGTTCACAGCCGAACACGACTGCTAAGAGTTCTCGCTCGAGGTTAGCAGAAGCACTGCTCTGCTCCAGTCAGGGATTTTGAGGAAAACGCTATGGGTTTTCTATCTTGTAGCAAGGCTGCCCCTAAGCCTCTGGATGATGCGTCCACTTGTATAATGGCCTTTTTGGACGGGTCATAATATTGAAGTAGTATTCCTATGCATATTATGTCCTTGATCTTCTGAAGTGACTTTTGATGACTGTCGCTTCACTTGTATTTGCCATCTTTTTTTAAGAATTCTCTTAGGTTTGCCGTGAGGTCAGAGAGTCTGGGAATAAATGGTGCCATGTAGGTAATAATTCCTAGCACCTTCTGCAGCTCCATAACGTTTGTTGGGCTGGGGAGTAGTTAAATCTCCTCCACTTTTTGGGGATCTGGGTGTATCCCCTTTTTATCAAATATGGCATTGAAGAATTTTCTTTTTCTTTCATCAACTGCACATTCATTGCTATTAAACATCAGACCTGCAGTCTGTGCAGTTTCTATCAGCCTGTGTAAGTTCCGGTCGTGTTCCTTGGTTTTCTCATATATGATCACATCATCGATCAGTGCCAGGGATCCCGTACATTTTTCGATAATCATGTCCATCTTCTGTTGGAATACATCTTGGGACATAACAAGACCAAACGGCATTCTTTGGAAACAATATCTTCCAAATGGTGAATTGAATGTGGTCAGTAGTTGTGACTCTTGGTCAAGTGACTGACCAGTATCCATTCTTAGCATCCAGTTTGGAGTCTTGTGATGGCAACGCATGATCTCTTTATTTAGATCTTTAGGGTCCAAACATAGTTTTAGTTTGTCATTGCTTTTCCGTACGTATACGATGCTGCTAACTCAGTCAGTAGGTTCATCGACTTTGCGGATAATTCCTTGTGCAGTCATTTCATCCAGTTCCGCCTTGATCTCGTCCCTCATGTGGATGGGACATTTTCTGGGTGGTTGTTGGACCTCAGCACAATGTGGTATTCCCCTGCGAAGTGACCAATCCAGTCAAATTGATCTAGGTAACTTTTAATCAGGTCCTTCGCTGAATTGATCGGGGTATCCTTATTAGGGTTGGCTCGGGCACACTTAGTTTGCTGAATAGCACAATGCAGAGTGACTAGTTTAAATCCTTTAGGGAGGGTAACCCTAGTATGATTGGTCCATTGGAGGTCACCACGTAAAATTTTACGGACCTCCATTCACCTTTATATGCACATTGTAGGGAGAGGGTGTTTCCTTGTGCACCTGTATCCACCTTGGCTTTTAGGTTGTCTTCCCCTTTTCTGTTGGGTAACACAATGTCCAGTGTGGCGAATGCCTCAGTCCGACTGTTCTTTTAGACCTGGGTTTGCATCGTATGGAAAGATATTTTCTCAAAGCTGTCTCCCATTTATTCCTGAACCTGAATGGAATTCTGATTCCGTCGGTCTCTGTAGAAGTTTTGTTGTGTTGGACGCTTTTTGGACAGTGTGCCTGTCTGTCCAACTTTTTTTGTTTGTTTTGGCACATCTTAGCCCAGTGCTTTTTTCATCCACATGCTTAGCATGTGCTACCTCGAGCAGGGCATTTTCCATTTTGATGGGTGAGTCCACATTTGTTGCAGAACTCCGACTTCCCCGGCTTGTGCTTTATTGCACTTATTTTGTAGTTGTCACTCCCCTGTAGTTCGCCCATTTGCCTCATAAAATTTATTGAGGCTTAGTGACTCCTACAAATGTTCAGAACGTCCTAAAGCGTCATTGACTCATTTTTGCTGAGTAGCTGTTTTTGAAGTTCCGAGTATTTAGTTCCCATAATAATTTGGTCACTTATATGCTCTTCCACATCACTCATGTCTCAGAACTTGCACTTTTGTACCTGCAGTCTTCATCGCACCAGGAAACTGTTTGTTTTCCGTTTCCTTCTGTGAGTATTTTTGCAGAAAAAAACGCGCAATCTAGAGGTTAGTTTGTGGTTCTAACTGTTCCAAAAACATTTCCCAAATGTTGGATTCGTTAACAAATGTCCACGAATTGTATCGTTTTAAGCCTTCTACTCCCGATAACAGAAGAATGTTATCAACTTGTTTATGTTCTGGTGTGCCTTTTATGGAGAAATAAAAATTACATTGTCGTTGAAAAAATTTGAAGGATTCCACCAAATTTGAGGTTTCCCAACACATCAATGGTTCGCTCGTACCGCTCGACATTGTTAAAAAAAAAAAAAATCAACAACTTTGATAACGGAAATAAATGCACTCAAGATTCTCGTCAGTAAAAATTCAATATGGCCCTGACTGTGCTTATTTTTGCCCTCATGGTGACTTGTGTCGGGAGAGACTGCTTTTTAAAAAAAAAATTCTGCTGCTGTTTTCTCCGTTATAGTTCATTGTAGAATCCATGATTCCTTTGTTTTGTTTATTTTACCGCTGCCACCATGTAAATATTAGAATGCATTCGTTGTTAATACAAAAGGCTTTGTTAGTATATAGAACAGACATGCATGTATGGTTATATCGGGTCGCCATCTTGAGAAGTGTTTTCCCTATCTTTATTTACCGGAGAGTTACCTATCAGGGGAATCTAAGGGGAGGTGACAATAGGGGAAAAGACGTTTTAATACTTTTTTCGTCAAAAACAGACAATGGCAACATCAGGCATAGAAAACCCTATTGTAAACCATGAGAACTGGAAAGAAGTTCTTATAAAAATTGTTTTCTGGAATTATGAAAGTGCTTGTTTCGTTTCGTTTCAGTTTAACTACACTTCGTTTTATTTCCAGGCTGTTTGAATCCATTCAGACTCCATTTTTGTAGTATATTTACATATTTCAAACATGTTTTTCTTCGGATTATATGCGTAATAATAAATACATTTTTACTCGAAATGATTTCTCATTAAATCTTATTTTAAAAATACAACATAAAGGCATTTTTATTGCCTATACATACATTTTTTCGCATTATGCTGGGGAACGTTGATCTGTATGTTTGCCAATAAAAACAAAAGAATAAATAAAAAACCCAATGAATTTGTAACATTTTCATAAGACGTGAGAAGAGAGCAAATGTTGAATCTGAGACTTTTAGAAACATCAACCCTTCCTCCATTTTCAAAACATCGAATTTCTCAGAAAATAAAAAAATTAAGTGTTTTCTTACCAACTTAATTCTTGATGCCCAGCCATTAAAGCCGAGATAATAGTTGGCAAGTTCCCGGCATTTAACAAGCGGCAAAACCTGCAGAGTCTCAACCACTTTGTTCCTCTTGGAACTGATCACCTGAAAATGCAAGAGGAAAATAGAATCTTGACTTGTTTACTTTGAACAAATATATATTGGTCATTCCAGCAAAATCATGTTGACACAGAAAAAAAGATTCAAGTATGAAAAATAAAAACTGAAAATTGTTTATATTGTTCAGATCGAGGGTCGTGTTCCCCCGATTATAAACGTGTTCAGTAAATCAAGCAATTGTTGCATGCAAAGACAGAGTAATAATTAATAAACAAAAATGAAGTAGTTCAAATAAGGTTTATTGAACGTGTGTGTACGTGGAATGATGAAGTGTGTGATGTATGCATGTGTGTCGATGGAAAAACAGTTCTTGAAAAGGTATAAGAAGAAATGAATCCGGCGTAGGAAAAGTCTTTGAAAGCCGTACGCAAAGAAAACGAGTTGAGAACTCTTACCGTTGTTTGCCCACGTGTGTTGGTAGTTGTTATGCCGATTGAGAAGAAAAGCGTGAGACGAAACGCTAGTGTATTAGCGTCGTTCTGTCGACCAGAGAAGAGAGAGAGAGATGGAGCGCTGGTGCCAGCGCACTTCTGCCGATGCAGGTCGGTGAAAAAGAGAGGGAATTTCCGTTTTGCACCGGGTTTTATAGTCCGAAGGGCAGATAACTCTGGTGTCACTTTACAGCGCCACCTGTCGGTGATAAAGCGCCACCTACCGGCAAACCGGTGTAGTTATGTTTTGAAAGGAGGAGGTAACTGCTACAAGGACTCCCCCCCCCAGATTGAAAAATATTGAAAATATTATTCAATATGTACAGTTGTAGATGAGAAGCATTCTTTGTGGGTATGTCTGTTTTGCTGTTGAAGATTAGAAAAAAGTAGTGTGCACACTACTTATTTCTGTTTCTGCATCTGTATTGAATGATTGATCGCAAGTGCGTCTGCGGAATTGAGTGTTTGTAACGCATGTGGATCTGCGTGTTGTTTGGGTCTGCATCAAGTTTGAGCGCAAGTGAGTTTGCGGTCGAAAAATGTTGAGTGCAAGTGAATTTGCACTTGTTGGTGGCGTTGTTCATGTTGATTAGTCTGCATGATGCGGAGCTGATGAACGAACGTTGAATTGTCAGTGAATGTTTGGTGCTTGGGTCTGCGCGGTTGTTGATGAGTGAGCACAAGTGGGTCTGTGCGGTGTTGATGAGCGAGCACAAGTGAATCTGTGCAGTGTTGATGAGTGAGCACAAGTGAGTCTGTGCAATTGTTGATGAATGAGCACAAGTGAGTCTGTGCAATTGTTGATGTTGTTCATGTTAATTAGTCCGTGTTGTGGAACTGATGAACAAACATGTAGTTGTTGAGATTGGTGGTACACTATGGTCAAAATCAGATGCACAAATGTCTGCAAGTGAGTTAGCAGGTCCAGGTACAAGTGGGTCTGTACTGGTGCGCGTCGTTCGAGTTGATGTGTCCCCAGTTGATCAACGAACGTCCAGTTGTTGAGTATTTAGTCGTGCTTGTGCAGTTGTACTCATTTTGAACTGGTGTGATTTCTTCCATAGTGTCGTCAGTGATGTCCGGAAATGTTTGATGAATGTCCGGGAAGAGTTGGTTGTTCAAGTTGATGTGTCCTCCTGTTTATCAATGAACGTCCAGTTGTTGAAGAGGGTTGGTAGCCCTTGAAGGGTGATGTTGGTGCTTGCTTAGCCTGACTTTTTACAACCAGTATTAAGTCTTGAGGCTTGGTGATGTTCGACATCGTGTGTTGTCTGTTTTGTAGTTTTCTTTTCTTTTATATATATATTTCCAACACGTGGGTAGAAAGGAAAAAGAAAAAAAAATGGAGTCGTAATTTGGTTCACACGAGGAATGACGTTTTTTGTTTTCGTTTTAGTTTGTTTGAATGTTAGTTTCCACGTAGAGAAAGAATGGCGGCTTCTCTTTCCTTTGTTGTTGAAAAGAAAGGAAAAAAAAATTCGTATTTTCTTTTTTTTGTTTGAATTTCCATTTCCACGTTGTTAGGGAAAAAGATGGCAGCTTCCTTTTTTGCTTGTTGTTGAAACAGAAAATAAATTCGTATTTTCTTTTTTTTGTTGTTTGGATTTTTATTTCCACGTGGTTAGGGAAAAAGATGGCAGCTTCCTTTTTTTGCTTGTTGTTGAAACAGAAAATAAATTCGTATTTTCTTTTTTTGTTTGAATTTTCATTTCCACGTGGTAAGAGAAAATAGCGGCATTTCTTTGATTTTTTTTATCAACACGTGATCGTGAAAAAGATGGCGGCTTTTTTGAATTTTTTTTTTATCAACACGTGGTTGTGAAAAAGATGGGCAGCGTGAGCGTTTGGTTTCTTTTGTTTTCTTTTTATCTCCACGTGTTCAAAACAAAGGAAGTGGCGTCTTGTAAGGTCCTTTTGTTCGTCGAAAAAGAAAAAAAAAGGATTGGCAAAAGTTTGTCTTTTTTTTTGTA